>JARJDV010009193.1:0-23509 GCA_030264675.1 Anaulacaspis nigra
TATCTCGAAAAACTCGTAAGTTGGGTCACTCGTATGTCGAGGTACCACCGTATCCCAAAAAAATTGCCAATAAGCTCTATGCATGTAGAACTGTATTGTTGGCAGCCTAAATTATAAATTGTTATTCCTTGAAAACTAAATTAAATGCCAAAGTTATTTTCTTATATTTGGTGTACTTTTCTTCGAAATTAAGCATAAAGTTGTGCCACATCCTGTATATTAAACTATTACGTCATGTTTAAACGCCACTTGCAAAAATAAAATTTATACGTCGAATTTTTTATGAATATGATCGATAATAATTATCTACTTCTAATTTGTAGATTAGAATTATGAAGCGTAAACAATAATTTAATACTTATCGCTTATTATCACGATTTGATTTAATAATAGCAATTAACAATGAAATTAAAAAAATTTACGACTAACCTTAAACATTAAAACACAATTCCTACATAATTGAATTTGATTGTTTATTGTTTAATAATTAATATAAATATTTATTCATCTGTTTCATCTATACAATACAAATATTTCGTACAGAATTATTTTACGTGGCCGAGTTATTACTCCAAAAAAATTCGTTGAGCGTTGGTGTTAATTTAAATAATCAAATGCGAATAAATTTCGTGAATCAAAGTCACCTTGAAACTTATTCAAAAATGTTCCAGATTTACCATTCGCCAGGAAGAAGCGCACGCCGTCCAATCAAGATGGAAAGTGAAGAGTTGACTGCGCACAAAACGCTTTGTTTATACTTTTCGGAGGTGAAGGACGCACAGCACGAGCCAATCGATTTCGACGTCGAACTGCTTGATGGTAATCCGATCAATTAGCATTTGTTTATTGTATTACTAACGCATTTGTTGTTGCGGTTGTAGAAGTGGAACAAGCCGCCGATTTTCTGCACAATGCGGGCCTCGCCGATCTGTCGAAGCTGCACAAGCAGGGCAAAGAGATCCCCGAGCTGGTCGTGAACGAAACGGTGCGACACGCAAATTTGACGATGCGACAGGCGGAGACGGTGCGGTCGCGAGTTCGCACGTTGAATAAGACGCTGGGTAATCGACAGCCGCGCAGGAAGCAACGACAGGACGTGCGAGATGTCGCATGGAACCTTGAAGTAAGCAGCCAAGCACCAGCCGAGCAAAACAATGCGTTCGCATGTGTTGCTCGTACGTACGTACCGTGTGCGCGCACACCATCGCAGGCGGTTCATTATTATGTGCAGCAAAGAATGCGAATGCCATTGCCGTAAGCGTCGATCGTTTATACAAAGTGATTCAGGAGCACCTCGTAACGCGCAGGTGCTCCGTTTTCAACTAATGCGTGAATGTTGGCCGTTTAATTACTAATTGCGCGCAAGACGCTTAGTACGCGCGCTGGAGTTTGCTTCATTAGCAATGCGCATCGTATCGTCGCGCTAATGCGTCAATTTTTATTTGATTCGGATTGTTTATGTCACTTGTTGATTGCAGACCTCCAGCACCGGATCGCGATCGCGTAGTGCGACTCCCGATTCGTTGGACTCCCTTGGGAATCAGCTGAACGAAGAGTCCACTTCCGATGAGGATCATCAAATGCCAAGTTTTTGGTGAGTTGAACTAAGATTCCTCTTAAAAACTTTCATATCAAAACATATTTGAGGGTATTGACACGTTGTGTAACCCTTTGTTTATGATGGGTTAGTAATAGTTGATATCTGAGTTATTGAGATATATCATCTGAATTATAGAGATTTATTACTCACATGAAGAAATATTCTTCTTGATTAAAGTCTATTATTGAAGAGTTATTAAACTGGGTTTAAGCCCCATCGTGGAACCCTTGAGGCTCTTAGGATGCAAGGAGTTTTAATCAGAATAGAGATGAAATAATTTGTTGCAATATTGTTAGGAATCTTAGATTCTTTGTTTGAGGACGTGCAAATGTTAGGATATCCATGTGGGATGCAAGATAGTAAACTTACTTAAGAGTGTTTAATATAAGACCAGGTTCAAAGGGGAGATATTGGTGGGATACCTGATAAACAGAGCTAAGTAATCAATGTAGGACGAGACCTATTGAAAGCTTTGTCCAGGCTATTATGAACCAATCTCTGATTATTCAAGATCACTAGTCATATATCTGGGTTAACCACCTCTTATCTCTACTGCATCCACCACCCTTATTGCCTCCACGCTCGCTCTCCCGTATTCGCACAAATATTTTAAAACATCCGTTTAAACAACCCATCAAAAACCATAGTTTTACTCACTCTCTAAAGAAACGGTTGGAGAATATGCTAGCAACTAATTTGGGCTTAATCATTTTGAAAACAATTATTCAAACATTTGATTGATTAATTCTACTACTTTAGTGTGTCTGATTAATTTGTTTATTACTAAGTTTTACTGATTAATTGTATTTATTATTAATGCCTGATAAAATTTTGTCATATGATTAATCCAGCCCCCACAACGCAAATGTAGTAAAAGGCAAACTAAAGTACACATCAAGTGAACCAATTCCGCCGATCAGACAAGTGTTTAGTAGACATGAACGTGGCGATGTCGCACACTTGGGTTCCGAAAATGTGGTCCTAAAAGGATACTATCCGTTGAAAGAGTTTGGCACCATACGACGCATACCGATGGAGCTCGCCTCGAACAACAACAAGGAAGTCCTTGAAGTTCTAAGTCATAATAACAATAATAACAGTACCAGTACTCATCATGAAAACAAACGTGTTCAAATCCAAGAGCGTAATGATAAGTATATGTAAGTGCACTGTTTACACAGCTGGTAATTGTTCCAAGAATTTATGTTGATTGTTAGTAGTGAATTCGATGGATTACTGAAGGATGGTCATTTAACAACAATAGCAACCGGAATGGACGAACAGCTTAGTTTTACGCAGATTATCAAGGACCAAGATCCTTCTTCGCATGACCTGGTAATTAATCCTGGCTGTACTTGAATTATTTAGCTCAATTTCAATTGCGTTAATCTTGTAGATAACAAGCTCGAATCTAATTCATATAGACACATTGTCGGATTATGAATACCAGTATTTGAAACCCTTACTTTGGGTTGAGGTGGCTGCCATTTTTGACTATCATAAAATTGAAATACAAAAGCGCAAAGCTAGTTATAAACATAAACGTAAGATACACCAGTTTTCTTGGTAAATTTCGCACATTAATGATATTGAATTGAAGGAGGAAATGTTTTTGGGGTAAACCTATCAACACTTGTAATGCGCGACATGCCCAGCACATCGGATACTTCGATGGTACCGCAAGTTTACCAAATGACTCTGGCGCGTTTGAACGAGCGAATTAAAGAAGATGGCATCCTTCGCATCGCTGGACAGAAACAAAAACTCGAACAGATTTGTAACGAAGTCGAATCCAAGTTTTACAGCAATCGCAATGCGGTTGAGCAATTATTTAAACAAGTTACCGTACATGACCTCACCGGCGTGCTTAAGAAATTACTCAGGGAATTACCGGATCCTATTTTCACGATGGAACTCTTCGACATGTTCTTCAAAAGCAGTCGTACGTGGAATATTAAACAATTCCTTTAATATCATGCATCAAATGCGTTTGCTTCTAGTGATACCGGTTCAAGAGGAAAAACAACGCGCTCTCAATATCCTGGTTCTTCTTCTACCCGTGGAGCATCGCAGTACATTCCATCAATTGCTGGACTTTCTTGCAAACATTGTCACCAATGAATCGTTCAATCGAATGTCTTTGCATAATGTGGCAATGATTGCTGCGCCGTCTTTCTTCCCTCCTCGGCTATTAGGAGCAAAGTATTCCACTTCTTTCAATAAGATTGACGCACGATATGTAAATTCCCGTTTCGTAATTATAGATGCAAAGATGTCAAGCAAGTGGTCACGAAAGAACAACTAGTGAAGGAGATCAATGATGCTGCGGTTTGCTGTAATATCATGGAATTGCTTCTCAGAGCTGGCGAACAGTTGTGGATGATTCCTAACGAGTTGGTACATCAAGCACACGAGGCCCAGAAACGCGCCATTGATCGGAAAGAGAATAAAGCTGTAGGTGTTTCATGGTCATTATGGTGTTGCATCACACATGGGGGTTGTAGATAACGTTAATATTGTTAACATTTTCATATCATATATCAGGTGTCTGGCATTTTATCCATCTTGGTGCTTATGGTGCTTTGGAGGTTGAGATCAGCTTATTCACATTCTGTATATACCCACATATTATTCTGTAGAATTTTTACACACTTGAGCTGTTTTGAAAAAATAATATCACGAATGTTTTGTTATAGCAGCGCTCAAAGAAGAAATTAACAAGAAGCAGTACTCAATACGAACCTGGTGCAATGTTAAATCCGAAAATCAAACGGGAATACATTTTGTAACAAACGGATGCAATTTCCCTTCGTATAACTAATTGGAAAATGTCTCATCTTCCAAACCAAAAACAAAAGAATATAACAACGAAACATATAATCATTCCACATAACAGTATTCGTTGTGCAAATGATATTTTAAACGATTTTTTTTTTGCCTTGGTAAGTAAGTGAAACAGCAACGATTTTATAGCAATCACAGCTGTTGTGCAATTCTAAATAATTTTTTTGTACATTAAACAATTCGTTGTCGCTCGAAGCAATAACAATTTTGTTTATCGCAATTTGTCTCTGAGAGACTGGATTACCATAAAGTCATACGTATTGGCACATTAAATATATAAATATATATAGGTTTTTATGTAAAATGTGATTAATAAGACTATTATTGTGTTAATAAGATAATATTATATAGTTTTAGCAAGAAAGTCGTGCCAATAATAACTTTAAACTGCGTTATTTATGTACGTAATGAAAGAATAATAAAGATTATAATATTTTAGGTTTATACACAAACAATTATTGCTTAGTTTAATCATAAAGAATAACCAAGTTCTTTGATCCATTGCAATCCTTTAACTGCATCGCCCTGTGGTTTATATTCTAATCCAATCCAATCATTATAACCAGCAGTTTGTAATGTTTTGAGTATGAAATCATAGTTGATTTCACCTGGAGTATTTGGTTCATTTCTATGAGGAACTTGTGCAATTTGCACATGACCAATCAAGTCCTTCAATTCAGTGATGGTACTTGCAATATTGCCTTGGATATGTTGCAAGTGAAATATGTCAAGCAGTAGTTTCAAGTGTGGACTGTTTATACTCTTGATAATATTAATTGCTGTAATATAAATAACAATTAATGTTAAGCTTTCAACAATTATCCACAAATACCTTTTGTATAAGAATTCATGTAATATCCAGGAACTGAATATTTGTTGATTGGTTCAATTACACCAAGAATATTCTCCTTTTCAAGTAATTTTACCGCATAACGCAAATTCTTCTCATAAGCAATGTCATTATCATTGGTTGGATTGGCCACTTTACCAGACATTATATGAATTCTAGAAATGAAACCATGTTAACAGATATTAGACCATAATGAGTGGAAACCTACTTTGATGCTCCCAATTCTTTAGCATATTGAATTGTGGTTGCAATACTTTTTTGAAACTCTTCCTCTTGATTTGGAATCGCCGCAAAACCAAGCTCACCTTTAGTAACATCCCCTAAAAAGACAATTCAATAAAAAACACTCTAATTCATGATATAACTTACCTGTATAAGTATTGACTAAAACCTGATTAATTCCAGACGTTTTCCTTGCATTTCTGACATCTTCAATTGGTATTTGATAAGGAAATCCACTTTCAACCGCTTTAAATCCGGCTAATTTTGCGGCATTATATCGTTCAACGAATGGAACTTCAGTAAACATAAATGATAGATTCGCACAGAATTTCGCCATGGTTTTCATTCCACAATATGCAACTGTTGACTCGTAATGCAACAACCTGTTTGTTTATATATGTGTGCTACCAAATGCTACTTAAGTAGGATTATATGAATTGTTGTTAATCACTTAAGTTGAAAAAGATAACCCAATAGAAATAGCAATACTAAAGATATACTTTCGGCAGATGGCAGCACTTGATGTAATTTGTAAAATTTAAAATTGCCGAATAAATTTGAATATTTTATTATATCGAGTTCGGTCAACATGAAAAAGTACAAATATTGCATTTCATTACACCAACTCCTCGTTTATTAATAAACATGCCCACTTCCAATTATTCAATTACAATTTCTTTCAGGTTATTTTGTAATTTCATTCGTTGATCTTGAGTTTAACAAATACAACTCAATATTCCTAATATTTCGTTCCAGTTTGAATCTTCCATCTTTCTTTTGATTAAACTCTAATCAAACGTGACCTGTTTGACCATAGCACAGCCCTTTATATATATTTAAATATTTCACTTGCACTTTTATTCCTTGTTCCTTGAATTTTGTTCAAATAGTTTAATTTATAGTATGGACTTGGAAACAATCGTTATATGATGTATTTTTGCACACATTGATCTCTTAAAACCCTAATGCAGAAATGTATTTTGTTAATGTATTTCTATCTAGGTTCAATTATATTAGCAATATATACCAGCAATTAATTAGTTAATTAATTAATTAATTCATATAATAATTAATATAGTCTCCATTATCTTAACTACTTGTTAGTTATTTGGAAAACACATCAAAGAGCAACATTTCAGAGTTGGGGATTACTTTAGTAGAGAGTGAATAGAATAGATGGCTAAAATGTTGTATTAAACAATACGGTCTAGTAACACGCATTAATTTGTTTAAAATTTATTTTTTAAATTATTCTAACCACTGCTTTTGTTTCCCATTAAATTGCATTTTATTTTTATGTTGGTATTGCATGTATCTCAATTCTTTTTTTTTGCATGTTTGTTAGAAAAATTGGCGAGTATAAAACTTTTTATTTATTTTATAGCGGATTTCTTATTGCTTATTATGTTATCTATCAGGATGAATGAAATACTGAAGCTGAATGTTTGTCAGGATAACAATTTCAAATCCTATTGCTATCCTTACAATCACCTAACCTAACTTTTTGTATGTGGCTTTTCTTTGGCAATCGTGTTTCGTAGATATTTGAATTCTTCGCATGTCTCGTCAACATTTTGTTGTTGTTATTGTTGTTTCTTGCAGCTTTTTTGAAGAATATTTAAGAGGTACTAATCTAACGTCGAAAGTTAATGATGAAAACGATTTCTAGCAACTCTTCACTAACAACAACTAACGCCAATTAAGTTTTGTGATTAATTAATAAATATCATTTAAATATTAATTATATACTTGCTCCGTTCTTGCAAATGTTTATAATATCGAATTATAATTATGTTGTTAGTAGATATTATTTATAACGTTAAAATTTGTTTAAAATGTGCCTCTGATTGCGATTAATAATCATGTTTGTCAGTTCAGTGTGTGCATGCGTGTGAAATTGGATAATTGGGACTTGAAATTTTGCATATGTTTTTAATTTGTTTATTGATTTGTCCAAATCGTTTCGCTTCAAAGCCTCAAGATGTCTGCCTTGAAAGGGTTGTTTTGTTGTTTTTCGTTTTTTGCATTGGTTGTTTGTCTATCCTGTATTTATAGTTGTTGCATTCGGTACGCAATAATAATTAATTAATTATAATAATCGTAATTATACATCTAATTAGAATGAGAGCGTTAATCTTTTGTTTTACGTAAATATGCGTATGCTTTATGCTATGTGTTAATAATTATATATAGAAAAAGAGCGAGATAAGAGAGTGATAAAGAGAAAAGTGACAATTAATAATGTTACACACAAATTTATAAGTTATGAATAATGACACTGGACAATAAGCAAAGAAATCGTACATTAATTAATTAATAATTATAAGTTAACAATTTAATTAATAATACATATATATTATGTATATGTTTAATATATACTAATATGCGTTCATCATCATCATTTTTTGTTCTTGTTCTTCTTGTTGCAATTATTTAAGAGTCAGAGTGATTTGCATCAAATATTTTTTTGTTTCGACTGCATAATATATGTATGTAAATGCAATGTAATGTAATTTAATGAGAATTAATTAATTAATACGAGATTAAATATAAGTAAGTATTAATAATTATAATTGTATAGAGAGATAATGCTACGATAATTAATTAATTAGTAATAAGTTTGTCCGCTTTCCATTAGTATTTTTTTTTTGCTTTGTTAATAAGTAATAATCCATTAAGTAATTAATTCACTAATACCAATTAAGAGAGATAATAAGTAAGAGAGTGATAGAGAATAATCATTCACAATAAGAGAGAGTTAGAGAGATTGAGATAAAATGGTTAACTTCTTTGGTATCTTTGCGTATTTGTTATGTTCATTCGGGGGGTGGGTGGGAAATTGATTTTATAGTTTTTTCTTTTCTTTCAAATAGAATTTCAAATTTAATAGCTTTTTCTCTTCATAGAATTTTATGGCATGGTTTTGGGCTATATATTCTTCATCTTCTTCTTCTTCTTCTTTGTTTTGTGTTCGTTTTTTGTTCAGTATTTTACGCTTATTTGCTTTTGTTTTCTCTGAATTATTTATTTGATTGCCAGTCACCCATGACAACTCGCTTGCGGTTGTCCTGACAACCCGTTTTGTTTTGTTTTGTTTTGTATCAATCAGCTGATATGTCACTACAATACATCACCCAGATAATTGTTTTGTGTGGTAGCCATCATCATCATCAATAACAACTTCCGTTTTTTTTTTGTTTTACTGAGTAATTATGAACACCATTTTTTTTTGTTTGTTTTGTCTTCTAAGCTTACTTTACAAATGCACCATTTATAAATTTCGTTTCTGTTTGGGTTTTCTTTTGTTCTTCTTCGTCTCACTGCAATATTCATTTATTTTGTATTTATATTATTATTAATATTATTATTATAACATTTGTTGATGTTTTCTAGCATTCCTCATCCCGCTGAATGTGTTTTTTTCTTCTTCTTCTTCTTCTTCCTCTGTATTTTGCATTCACGTCCACCACCTTTTTTTATTTCATATGCATATCAAATTGTTTTTAAAAAGATCATACAAACTTTGTTTTTTTTTGTCAGTTATGCCACTTATGCCTATATAAGTAAGCTATATATATATATAATATATATAAGTAAATGTATAATAATATTGTTATAATAAGAACTTTTTTGTTTCTTCTTATATATATATAACGTATATATATAAGTTTATTGCATGAATTACAGTTTTATGAGGTACTGCACTTCCTAATTAATTATAACCTCTGTACATTTATATAATTATAACTTTTGCACTCGTTTATTTTAATATTTATTTATATTTATATATATATATTTTTGTCTCATATATATATATATATTTATATTAATTATTTAATTAATTAATAATTAATAACCACCATTTTGTTGCTTCCATTCTTCTCAATTTCAAATAGTTTGCTTTTTGTTTTTACGTTTTTAGCTTTAGCTTTCTTCATCTTAAACATCTTTTTATGTTTTTTGTTCTGTCTTAATATCAATTGTTTTAATTTTGTTCGTTTTTGTTTTATGTTATTTTCTATATATTTATAATATATATTTATATATATAATGCATATATATATTATTATTATTTGTATGTCATTTGTTGTCCGTTTTAGTTTAATGATTTTACACTTTTTGCGGATGATGAGAATTTCAAACTAATTTAAACATTCATGGATTGGCATTTATTTATATTATTGATGATGTCAAAAACGAAATCAGAGAGAGAGAGAAATAGAGAGAGAGAAACAGTGATCTATTGATTGATTGTTATAAGAAAATAATGAAGAAAAAAAGAGAGATTTCACATATTTTGATGGTGATAAGAATTCTTGTCTTTGGTTCATCGATTTATTGATTGATTGCTGAGAATTGGTGTTTGGATTGTTTGTCATCAATTGTTTCGCTTGGTATTAATTAGTAATTAATGAGTTCTATATATGGTATTTTTCTTTAAATGGTATAATTAATAATAATTCATAATATTTAAATATGGAATGCATTTCGTCACAACAATATTTGAGCTATAACACCCCCTTTTTGGTATTAGATTGTCAAATATAAACAACACTATTGCCGCCACCCTTTTTGCTACCCCTTCTTGCATCATTCGGCACTAAAATTGTTTATAATCGACAGCCATATTGTTTGAGAGGGTGAACAAGTCGAACGCGCACGCACACTCAATGTTTCATCCATTTCTTCTTCATTTGTTTATATCATATATATATATATATCAATATCAATTAATTAATATTAATTAATTAGTTAATTAATGTAAATAATTCGAGCGTGCGCGCTCACAATTATATTATATCATCGAATATAAACGCGTAAACGACGCGCCGACACAATTACAACAAATTAGCCGCACCTCATGTCATTATCATTATTATTAATAATATTAATACAATAGTATTAATTATTTATAAACGTCTTTTCGCTAGAATATTTATAGAGAGAGAATGTGCTTTTGTTTTGTGTTTGTTCGCGTTTTTTCTTTGTTCTTTGTATATAATAGTATAACGGGGGTTGGGGAGAAGGGTAATGTACATTTTTTATACATATTTATATTTATATATATATATATAGAAAGAGAGAATAATAATCATTCGTTTAAGAAACGCGATTGTTCTGATTTTGTTGTTGATGTTGATGTTAATTATTTTGTATCATTTCCGGCCGGCGCGTCATTTCGCAACACAACAGCTACACATTTAATTATTTTTTTGGTTGTTTCTTTGTTTGTTTGAGAAAGTAACCAATATAGGAATATAGATTAAATGTTAATATTTTACCGCGCTTTTCCCAATGATCATCGCGCATTCTCATCATTGTCACCCTTAAAGCCGACATTTTGCTTACTTCCGTTCATCTTCTCCTCCTCCTCCATCTTCTTCATCTCGATTCAATATTCTATTATATTACACTTATTAACTAGAATATAAAGGTCTACACAACACACAAAGAGTTTCCTTTTGTTTGCTTGCATTTCGTATAAGATAATTACAAGTCTCTCTCGTGTTTCTTCATTTGTTTTTCTTTCTCATCACGATTCTGCTTCGTTACATTGTGTGGTTTATTCTGGTTATCGGGTTCAAATCGAACTCATTTTGTATCCACTTTGGTTTGGGTTGTTTGCTTGTCGTTTGTGTTCAGTTCGGGTATATATAATTCATGGGGGTTTTGGGGGTGTGATGTGGTGCGTGTGTGTGTGGATTAAACGTAAAAGACATTTATGCCACTCTCAAGAGGGTACGAATAGAGTATGCACGTGCAACAAACGCGAAATAGTATGGAATAGTGAGTGAGAGTGCTCTTTGGTTTGTGACTGAATGTTTGCTTCAGTCGCAATTCAACTCCACAAAGTTGTTCTCGGTCGCTAAGTTTAATTTGTTATAATCGATCACACTATTTGTTATTATTTAATCAAATTTGAAATATATAGATAGATAAGATAATATATATAGAGTTTACATCGTTGTTCTGCGTGCGGATTATTATTATTTAGTATTATTATTATCATTAGTCTACAAGAGTTTCACTTTTTAGGCCAACATCATCATCTTCTCCACTACATTCTCCAAACTTTACAGTATTTATATCACTTCAATTTGCTTGCTTTGCTGTATGTTTTTTAGTTTGTTAATGTTGTATAATCATCAATCAATCATCTTTGTCCCTATCAATACTATTATAATAAATATTCAAATTCAAGTATCACCCTTAACAATTTCATCATTTCTCTTTGGTATTTGAGTATTTGTGCTTTCGATTAACCGTATCGCCATTCATTCGCTTTCCCTCCACCTAAATATTTGTCTAGCCTCGTTACTTTGTTTGCGCTTTGTCACAAACGCCAAAAAACAATTAAAGTTTTACCTATACCCGTATTGTTGTTGATTGCTTTTGTTGCTTTGCAATGAAACATGGTTTGTGCTTTCATTAAGTGAAGAAGTGAATCATCTTGCAAATAGTTCGTTCTTCTCTTCAGTCGTTCTTGCATGCAATTGTTATTCGTATATTCGTCACATGGTTGTTTGCTTAAATCTATCACAGACGGAGATCAATTTGAATTATGAAGTACCCGCAATTTTGCACGTTAAATACGGTGAAGAGTGTTTCACTTGTTGATTTTTTCTTCTTTAGTTGAGAACCGATGAAGAAGTACGTTTTAAAATGTGAGCTTGCTTTTCGTTCATCATCATCATCTAGCAACAATTGCCTAGCAACGCATTTGTTTAATCATGGAAGCAGTATTTTCGACGCGTTTTTGTTGTCATTTCTTTGACTCGGGACAATTTGTTTACAACCCTATAATCTTAGTGGTTACTGTGCGCTTCAAATGCCGATGCAAATCAATTATTATCATTATTAATAATCCATCGAATAGCAAAAAAATTGCTTTCGTCTGTCCATAAATCGCGTTTAAATCACATCACTGCATGCGTGCGAGCGTGTTTCATCATCTTCTTGTATATGTATTTTTGTATATAATATTTCTTTGTTTCTTTTTTTTTAAATATAATATATATTTATTCATATATTACTTATGCATCACACTTAGTTATGACTTTGAGTCATTTCAATGTATTTCGTGTGCAATCGCAGTTTCTTTCTCCTCTATCTATATAATGTAGATATTATCAATTATTTATAAATTTAAATCGGAACGACATCTTCGATGGCGTCTCCATTTCGAATGTTGATTTATTATTTATCTTACTTGTTTTGTTTTTTTGGTAACAAACATTTGCAATTGTTGCTCTTCTTTGTGTTCGCACTGTGTGTTAATATTATCAAGGTACATGGTCTTATCAAAAAATAGTAAAAGTAGTTTGTTTTAATGGAAGTATTTTTTTTCTTTGATTACCAACTGCGATGGTAAACGTTTCGGTTTATGTTTCGTGGCGCTGTTTACTGTATGTGTGTTGTGTTTTAGTCGTCGATGCATTTGCCGCCCACATCCATTCGCTTGTTCTGTTAGCTTAATATTGCACAAAAGTTCAATTTTCGTCTAAAAGTATTGCTGCGTGATCAACAATGAGCGGACGGCGGCTGTGCATACGTACGAGAATGCATGTTCTCTCTTCGGTTTGTGAGATGCTTAGTAACAACAAATTGTGTTGTGGCGTTAGTTTTTTCCTAATTGTTGCATGTCAGCAGAGATATACCAGCAGCAGCACTCGCTTTCTCAAGAGCGTGACAGAGACAGCGAGAGAGATACAGAGAGAGTGAGTGAGTGAGAGAGCTCTTCATTCATCACGCTTCACGTAAGGTCTAAAACAAACAAAACAAATTCGCAGTAAATAAACACAAATGCGGAAAACATAAGCGAATGAAAATGATAATAACACATAATAATAATACGTAAGTGAAATCATATGCAAACTTAACTAAAATGAAGGAAAACAAAAACAAAAATAAGAAAAGAAGATACACGTAAAAACGTTTCTCTGGTGTTTTTACGCAAAAGTTATTATTTGTTATTTAAGGTTTTCTTTTCTTCAAGAAACCACCTCAGCTTACAAATATAATGTTTCCATAAAGAAAATTACTGATTCTGTGTGTGTATATATATAAAACTAAGAGAATCCTGCCTCGTTTCGCTTTGCTTTCTTTCATCTTTTTTCTTCTATATAATAGTAATCGCTTCTATTGCTTTGCACTTTGATTACGCATCGTGAATAAATAATTGTCAAACAGAAGAAGAACTGAACAAAATAAAAAATTAAATTAGTAATATAAATAAGAAAAAAATAACTAAATCATGATCCAAATACAGTCACATAAATAAGTAATAAATATTCAACCGTAGATGGAACACTAAATAAATAGAAACAAATGCTTTCTTGCCCCTCTTGCACATTGTAATAAGTTACTTCCTCCTTCTGTTTTCTTTACGTTCTTCCACTGGTTATCGATTGATTTATCGATAATGATTTGAGTAAAATGTAGACTTTCTTCATTCTCTTCGTCTTATTTCCCTTTTTTTGGTTATCAACAATCAGATCACTTATCAAAGCCTTTGTTAGTGAGAGTATACGATTGATATCAATCAGAGATGTCTTCGCATCCTTCCCACGATTATTTAGCAATTAATTAATTAACTGAACAAACACAAAGCACACATATAATTTTTGGTTCAGCATCAGTGAGTTTAACTCGACGCATCTTTCACATCTTCTGTTTCATCACCATCTTCTTCTGCTTTTTCTTTTCAAAACTCTTGATTTTCTGATTTTTTTGTCGCTTTGAGATTTTTTTCCTTTTGTTAAATACAACTATAATTAATCAATTAATAACGCAACACTGCTCCCAATGCGCACGCACGCAAATCCACAATCGAAAGAGATTCGTCATCAATTCATCTAATTAATTACAATTACATTTAATTAATAAATAGTTTATCAATATTCATAAATAATAGCATCTCTTTCTGCGTCGTTTGCCGAGCGTGCGCCTTACATACATATATAATATATAGATTCAGGTTTTCTGTTTTGCATCCTTCACAGGATAATTCCGAACAGCGTTGCGTTCTGGACTAGTAATAATATGCATATTATATAAATACACAAAACACGTACATATAAATACAATGAAAATGAATAAGTAGAACGCAAAAATGAATCAATTAATTTCTCCAAGTAGAACTCAAAAACTTGAAACACATTATGGAAAGTGAATAAATACTATAATTATAATTTACTATGCTCTGTTATCTCTCGTTTTGCTATTTCTTACATGTTATTTGAACTCTTTTTTCCATCCTCTTTACTGGTAAATATTACTAATGCTTTTCTTTGTCGTCTTTTGGTATTGCATTATTCCGTTTTAGTTTTTGTTTTGCTTGCTTAATGGCACGTTATTATTCGTTTAGTTCACTTATTTATTATATAAAGATATTTGGTTTGCTTGTTTGTTTTAATGCTTCATCTGCTTTGCTAATTAACGAATCCTTAATTCGAATATCGTTAATCAATTTTATACATGATTAATATATGTTTTAAATTTTGCTATTGATGACGCGCGCGCGCTTCCGGTCCATTTTGTCTTATTTGTAACGCGCAGTCGCCTCTGACTAGCATCGAATTTCTATAAGTAGTATAAGTACAACAAACATCAAAGCCCTCCACTCTGCGCTTCTTCTTGATAAGGAAGAGAGGCCCTAATAATGCTGGTTTGAATTTGTATTCCTGTCTTTGCATAATATCTTAATCATCAGCTGTTGAATTCTCTTTCGTTTCCCTTCAATTGCTTTCTTTTACAGTTTCGTGATGTCAATATCTATAAAAGAGATTCCGGTGTAGTAGTTTTACTTCTCTTAGAACGACGAATGTTGTGTTATATTATGTTATATTTATAGAGAGAGAGAGAGAGATAGGGAGAGAGAGAGAGTGTGTGATTGTGTATGTGTGGTTGTTTTTAGTGAGATATGCAGTCGTCGCGTCCAGCCCTCTTGCACCCCATGAATAAGAATTTAGAAGAAGAAACGCTTCTTCCTTTACTTTTACTTGTTCCGGTATCACAAAAATCATCATTACGTCATTATCATTCTTGTATGCGAGTGCCTCTAAGTCGATGAGTGTGTGTAGGCAATGAATCAATCAACGAATAAATTAATTAAACTCTAGGTAGTTAGTGCGGCTGTGGCGGAGCGGGCGTGGAGGCGACGATGGCACCTCGCGGATGGTGCTGCTGCTGATGGCTGCGAGCGGCCGCCATCGCCGCTGGCGCAGCACTTGCGCCGCTCTATGTCGTCTTACTCTTGTTCGTCTTGAAGCTGACTTGCAGAACGCGGTTGCCCAGCGTGTACCCGTTGAGCGACTGGATGGCGACCACCGCTTCGTCGTAGTTGGTCATCGTGACGAATCCAAAGCCCTTGCACTTGTTCGTCTGCAGGTCGCGGATCACCTTTACGCTCTGGACGGCCCCAAAAGGTCCGAACAACTGCCACAGGACATTCTCCTCCGTCTCGGGTGCGAGATTGTATACGAATATACACCACCCGGAGCCGTTCATTGCATTACCAGGCAGCATCGAATTGGCCAAAAGGTCCCCGGCCAGCGGAGAATACCTAAAACACAACACAACATCCGCCCAATGAGAATTCCTGTCATCGTCAACCAAGAGACATCCGAATACTCACCGGAAGCGACCTGTTGGATGATGAATCGGTCCTGGGAATCGACGCGTCGCCTGCGGAGCGAGGTATGCAGCGAGCGGCGGAATTGCCTTATTGTTGTTGCTCGGATTGTTAGCAAACTTGACCGTAATCGGTTCGGTTGAACCTTTGGGAATGGTGCCGTTCAATTCCTGGATGGCGCGTTCGGCCTCCATGCGCTGATCGAATCGTATGAACCCAACTCCCTTTGATAGTCCTGCAGCACGCAACCATAACATACAAACACACTGTGCCTTTTGATGCTGCGCCACTCTAACAATTGCTTTGTCCGGCTTGAGTGAGTAATGAGCGTCTTCGCATACCGAGCATTCGCATAAAACGCGAGCATTTGACACCGATCCAACATTTTACATTCGTTGCATTATTCGCATTGATTGAGTGCCAAGTCGCAATCTCTTTGCACACCACGCCGCCGTGTGTGTACTATGCGAATGCATCAAGTATGCGAAATTCCTATCGCGATTTAATTCGTTAGTAATTGCTTGTTACGAACGGAAATACATTATCCCAAAATGGGATGTTAATGTATTTATGCACGTATCGACTATCGATTATCCTCTTAGCAAAGTGTCAATTGTGTTTTGATTTTATTCATACTGTAGTGTGATCAAAAATAAAAGAAATAATCAAAAAATCAAATCACAAACAAATAATTGCAAATCATTTTGTTACTGTAATTAGTTGATAAAACCAACATGAAACATAATTTATGCTACCTGCGGTCGATCATTATTACATTACAAATAATCAAAAGCAATATATAATATGAACGAACTTGACTTCGTGTAACCAAACATAGGAAAACCGTTAAATTAGTGAAGCACTTTGAAGCAAAAATTTCAGAAATTAAGCAAAACAACGAAAAGCAGAGTTTTGAACAAATACCGAATAAATCGTCATTTCAAAGGGGCTGGGGGTGCACAGATTTCACAAATACGCGACGGTGAAATTTAGGTCGTCATTTTCTTAAGTAACATTGAATTGATTTGATTTTTTGAATTTCTTATTTTTGATTCTTTTTTTGCCGAACAGAACAATCAACGAGTGGTCTTTGCATTCGTTACGTCTTCTTCTTTATTCTCTAGTTGGTTGTTCTCTTTCTCTTTTTATTTACTTTCGATAAGTTTAGATTTAATTAATTAGAGAGATGAGATGGGTAGAAGGTACGTACCAGGCAAATTCTCTCCGGCCCCCGTGACATATTGACGTACTAGGGAAAGAGAAGAAAAAAACGCAAAATATAGGTATACAGTAAGACAAATATAATAATAATAATAATAATTAATTAACGATAATAACAATAATAATAACGATAAATAACGAATGTAGAGAGTAATTGCGTTTCTTTTTGTTGCATTTACATATTCAAATTTCCTTACGCATAGCAGCAAATTCATTTCTCGTTAAATTTCCAAAATCAGAATTAACAACGTTTAAATTTTGATGTAACCAAGCAAAAATCTTATTACTTTACGATAATCGCAAATCAAAGTATAAAATTATGTATGTAATTCATTTTCTAATAGCACACAATCAATAACTCACAATGAAGCAAAACTGAAACGAAACGAACGAAAGAAAAACTTGTCTGTTAATGTTCTGTTTACTTTGTCATAGAATGTTTAGATAATCTCGAAAGAAGATTATTAGACTTTTTTGCCTACTCATCAAATAATAGATTGACTGCTCTTTTTAGTTACACCTCCACTTTGAAAGTTATTTTGCTCTTGTAAGGTTGGTAGCACTGCGAAACTGACAATTTGTCGTGTGCGTTCGCCCTTTACACTGTTGTCTTTTTACTACTCTCTTGCCTAATGAAAAATTCACGCGCGCAACGCTGAACACACATACCTGTGATGTTATCGCAGAGAATGCGCGAGGTGATAATGCGTCCGTAGGGGCTGAAGAGTGCCTCCAGGTCCTGCTGTGTCATGTTCTTGGGCAGGCCGGACACGTAAAGGTTGGCACCCTTGATCGCCTCCGAGCTTGGACGTGCGTACGAGACCTGCCGAAGTCGCCGCCGCCACGACGAAGAGAAAAAGAAGAAAACGAACAAATTAAAAAAGCGTTCAAATCATATTCAAATATATCGTAATCGAACAACAACTGACAAAACATACGAAAATCGCATAAATAAGTAACCGTAATCAAAGGTTAAAAAAGAGATGAGAATGAGGTTAGGAGGTGCTACGAGTGTGCATACCTTGATCGTTTTGTTTTGCAGTCTGAGGCCGTTAAGCGTGTTTATCGCCTTTTCGGCATCCTCAGGCCGATGGTAGTTGACGAATCCGTAACCCAGACTTTGCCCTGTAACCAACGGACTACTCAATTCTCCGAGTGGAACTGTAGGCAGTAGAAAATTGCAAAAACGACCTATTAATATAAACAAAATCTTCCGCGAGGAAACAAAAACAACGCGCCAACAATAAACAAAAAAAAGGTAACAACATCACATGTAACCTAAAACCCGTTTAAATCGTATCCAATTCGAGTGTGAAGAAGCGTCAGAGAAGCAGGATTACCAACTGGGGAACTTGGTGGAAAAAAAACAAACTAAAACTCGTTTTGTCAGGGATGATGTAAAAGGACTTGTAGTGCACGTTTAAGGGCAGGCACTCTGAATTGAATGGTTATTTTTACACCGTTCTTCTGTTTTTGAGTCACGTGTGCACACGTGTACGTCACATCTTCTCTCACTTCTTCACACAGCAAAACCGAATCGCTCTCATGATAACCCAATAAACTATAATCGTCAAAGGACGCACAGAAGAAGGAAGAAGACGACGCATACCTGTGACTTTATCGCGAATGAGTTTGCAACTCTCCACTTCGCCGATACTCGAGAACAAGGATCGGATTTCTTCCTGTGTCATCGTCTGCGGCAGGTAGTTGACGATCAAGTTCGTCTTGGACTCTTCCTGCCCCCCGGCCTGGCCATTATTGCCGCCGTTCTGTTGGCCCACGACACCAGCGTCCAGACCGTTCGACATCATATTCTTTGCGGCTGCGTCAAGCTTCAGTTTGCCTGCCTCCTCGCTCTCGATCGTCGTCGTCGTGGTGATTGCCGTCGCCTCAATCGTTGCGACAAATTTTCTGCAAAACGCAACAAATTCGTGCCTGTTAAAATTACATAATCGCATTTCATAATAATTCGCGCATAGGTTATGCACTTGCTAAGTTAAATATAAACGCGGCGAGCGCATGAATGTAGCATCCAGGTATTCGATGCAATTTTAAAATAAAACAATCAAATACGGTTCTGAATCGGGAAGTACGCGATGCGCGTGCGCAAAAACAAAAGTTGTGTGTGTATCCATACGCAACATACATATTCCGTATTCCTCTTAGATTTTAGGGATTTGTATATGCTTCTTTGTCCCGAAATAGATAGAGAGCAACTAAAAATAAACGAGAGAAATTCACACGTTGCGCACGCGTTCCCCTCTGCGCTCGCGCGCGCGCGATCGCTCGCTTTTATAAGTATGTGAATTACTTATTATGTATACACGCGTAAATATATCCCATATATCCCAATGTTACATTAAAACACACAACACGCGCCCGAACAAAAAGTGTGCTAAGATTACAGTGAACGGGAAGTGTCCATAAAACTAGGTCTTCACTGGTTCCACCTACATTCAATCGCCGCAAATAAATCACAAGCCTTTAGGGCCTAAAATCGCTTCATTAGCCGAAGAAGCCACCCAAAAGTTAATTTAGGGCATTCACACATTTTGTAATGGGGCACGGGAATTTTTTAGATCGTTCTTGTGAATTATGAGCGTTGCTCTCTACGGTGATGTCACCGTTTTTCGACTCTCTCGTCTATTTTTAAGCGAATATTCCGCCGATTCTGTTTACACGTAAAGCGCGTGCGTCGCATGCCATAGATGTGCAATATAGGAATTGTTCATTTATCAAAAACTTTTTTCTTTCAAACCAATTCCCACCTCTAACCTACAAACACGTACACATGCGCAGCCGATATTTATGTTACACATACACAACATGTGATCATTATTCTAATAGAAAAGTATAATTAATTGCCAAAGCATCCCTTTTTCCCTATAAAGCATACGGAGTAAATGCATGGTGCGCAGACGCAATGTTCACTCATATCACACGCGCCGCGCAATATTTTCAATTTCGGAACCCTTCATAGACTAAAACTAAGGTGATGCATTATGTATGCGGCACGTATAAACACGCGAGGGGAACGGCTGACTGCCGCTCCATGTCCATTTGCAATTATGCGAGGGGTACGAAGAAAAAGTAGTCGGAGCGCGAGGGGTGATTTGCATGATGGCGTATCGCATGCGCCGAAAATCACCACGCACGCACACACACGCGCACAACAACAATGAAAATCAACGCAAACGAATTCGATTGAGTGTAAACTGCACTATCATGCTGCTTCAATAGAAATGTGCCTTAGCACATTTGATAAACAATTGACCGTCGACGACGCCGTTCACTTATCATTTATGGCTTTACGCCGCTTGCACAAATTTATAACCTAATTGTTTTTTTTTTCGGCATGTCGCGTAAAAAGCGGCATACAAATCACATACCTATATGAATGTAGTCCTAAGCAAAATCACAGAACCTCCAGGTATCCACATGAAGCCTTTTTTTCTGTATTTGCGCAAGTACGGAATCACAACACAAAATGATTCGCGACGAAGAAATAAATATAAATAATGGTGGTCGCACTCACAGAGCACAATTCAACCAACTCTCTATATATGTGTGTGTAGTTCGTGTGTGCTATGCGTGTGTTGACTATTCTCACTTGTGTGTCCTCTCTCCTGTCTCTCTCTCTCTCTCTCTCTTTCTTCAGCACGCGTACGCACTAGCAAATTCAGTCGCGTTTCGCCAATGTGAATATCGATGCACACATGTAAAAACACACACTCACGCACAACGGAAACTTAATTAATTGAAATTGAAGGAAACTAAATATAATCGAAACCGAAAAAGAAAACTGGGCCACCGAAACAGCCGGCACGCTCACGATCAACGCTTCTACTAACTGCTAGCCGGCTAGACACTGCAATGTGTGCCTACTACCCCGCACGAAACTAGCTGCGCAGGCGCACGCGCAACAACTCCAGACGCCGTATCGATCGCCGCTCTCTTGCTTCCACACGCGATTGATGAAAATCCGGAAACGAAAATCCGGCCGCCAGAGCTTTTTTACCATGTGTCACTTCAACGCGACTCAAGAGAGCCTTAAGCGTCCATCGTATTGTACGTGTTTTATTCATGAGAACACGGCTATTGTCTTCCGCAATGAGTAAATGAACGTGAATGAGTCTAATATAGGCAACCTGATACACTTCTCTCGCATAACGTTTTGCATACGTCAAAACAACTTTGAAAGTTTTAAACTCGCGCTGATGAAAATATGTTTTTTTGAATGGAAATACTGACAGATGCTGTTCGAATTTTTGTATTGTTTAATCGGGAACATTAAAACAGTAGTGAGAATGAAGGACATTGTACACAAAATTTAGAGGGTGCATGTCTGGCGTGCACGCAACCAACGCACAAATAGAAAATCCGGTTATCAGGGGGGTGCAACATGTCCAAAATGCTACCCGAGTTATGGCGATTCCTCCGGCTAGTAATTGTGCGTGCGCCTGCATCTGTATTGGACGCAGACGTCTGTTGTTATATTTGACAATTGGATGGATGCATGTGCACACGCCACATCGGCCGAACAGCTGATATCTCATAAAAGCGTTATGGATGTTGTGAATGTATCGTGCACCCCCTTTTTTTGGTCTACGCGCACACACTCTCGCATGCCGACGAGGGAGGCAAAGAGGAGCGTTACCCTGGTTTTCTATTCGCGTAGTTTAAATATCGCCGACGAGCGAGCGGACGAACCCTCCTGTGGTCCCGGGCGCTGCTTCGGGGTGCGAAAGGCCATTGCTCCCGACGACGCTATCAGCAAAACGCGGGCGCACTGCGCGAGCCGATGCCTGATGCTAATAAATGTCGTTTTCCAGCGTAACGTAGGGTGCATTTCGTGATCATCCTACGTTCCCTTTCTATTTCATCAATCCGGGCAATTTTTATCTCACTTGCACCATAGATAAATGGACCTCGTAGACAGA
The DNA here is from genome assembly GCA_030264675.1 of Anaulacaspis nigra. Classification (NCBI taxonomy): domain Eukaryota; kingdom Metazoa; phylum Arthropoda; class Insecta; order Coleoptera; family Staphylinidae; genus Anaulacaspis; species Anaulacaspis nigra. The sequence goes on from JARJDV010009193.1 coordinate 22,311, forward strand.
CAGACAGACAGCCAGACAGCCAGACGTATTCGCAAACATTGAATCATTCATCTCTAGTTGGAAAATGCCAAAAAGCAACTTGCACATGTGCATCGAGGAAATGCATTTTCAATTATATTTTCACTCATTGTGCATTTGCATTGACGCGTGAGCCAAATGCGATTTGCATATGGTATTAAGTAACCCCTTTAGCTAACCCTTCTTTTCACAATTCGAAACGACCCCAAAAAGATTCGCTTTAAATGCTCCAGAATGTGAATGAACAGCGCGCGGCGAAGATGCAGAGATAAGATAAGCACAAAAGTGGGTGTGTCACAAACCGCCCCCGGATGAAACGAAAGACGGAAGTTGAAGTCAATAAGTTTATATGGCTCATTTTGATTTTTGCAATGCGACGCAAGAGGGCGACGTATTTTGTTGTAGCGAATGTTGTGCGTAAATGTTGTGTAGTAACTTGTGTAAAAGTCCGCTTGTTCTAGAGAGATGGCTTGTTGAATGAAGTGTAAATGGGGTTGACGTTTGGCGTGCGTTGGCGGGAGCTCTCGGCGGCGGCGGCCGTAACGGGAAGTAGCGCGTGTTGGCCTGGCTGAACTCGCGCTCCAGTATTGATCGAACAACTCCCTTTCGCGTACGCTGGCTCACCCACACACTTTTAAACATTTTCGTACACATCAACATGTACGTACGCAAAAAAAAAACACACGCATGTACGCAATTAAGTGCATCACCACCACGTTTTTCAATCAGTTTCGCAAAACACACGCTTACAATTCAAAAACAGCCAACTCTAAATCCCTATTGACGCCTGTGTTATCCTTTTATGTATATGATCTCGATACAAATAAAAATGACAGCACAGAATCGTTGATTGGCTGGTAGATGGGGTCTAAAGGTGAATGACTTCTTGTTATTCTCCTTTGACATTTCATTCTTTTGGCTTAACCTCCAATCGCATATAGATATGATCATCAGTTATTGATAGAGAATTAAATAATTCGTTTGATTTTGTTTTAATTTTCGACCAGTAATGCCGCCATTCGGTGAGTCACGAACTACAAGTGCATTGTATGCCATGCAGCACGCATTGCAACCCCCGGATTTGCTGGATGTGAATGAAATCAATGAACAACACACAACAGGCGTGGAACTATTGTAGAGTATTGTCGTAATATTCGCTGCCAAACAACAAACCAGCCCGA
>JARJDV010009194.1:0-10781 GCA_030264675.1 Anaulacaspis nigra
ATTCATAGGGATATAGAGACAGAGAAAGCGACTTTGTTTTATATTTTGTAGTGATTAAAGAGGAAGGTTTATATGTATAATAGCATTCATTAAATAGTGGAGAAATACTGTTAATTTTAAGATTTCTAATGTGATGTCGTAAATAATTACATTTTTTCCGCATACATTGCAAACGCAGGCTGAATCCTTCGAGATTTATCAAAATAATGTACTAAGTATTATGCACATTGAAAAGGTCTACAGAAAACTCCGCGATAGTATGTCTATCTCTTATGAATATCCCACAATAACATTTTTTGTCATTTACTTTTTACGACAAATAATGACTAATTTTCTATACGATTTTAACCAATACAGGATTAATCCTGATCCAATTAAATACTTTAAATACATTGTCGATTTAATATAGATCTATATTGCCTTTTACAGCATATGATTTTAATGAATATTTTCGAAGATATTACAGATTTAAAAATTGCGTGTGATGCCAGGGTGGGTCGCTAGTATTATCTAAAATTAAAATATTTAAATAATACTTATTGGTTGTCATTCTGACTTAGAATAAGTTCGTTACGAATAACGTTCAAAATAAGAGAAAATAATAGCTGTAATTGTTATTCATGTCGTGCAAGGAACTTGACACTACATGTATTAAGTCGTTCATTTTAGTTGCTTACTTTCTACGCGTAGGAAAATCTCTTTAGCATGTTAAATAGGTTCCCAACCCGGAAGCTTATTGCGGAGACAGTTAAGACTAGGAACTTGATGTTGGCATAATTTGATGCGCAGCGCGCTTTATTGATTTGTTTAGTTGTAAGACATAATATCATCAATAAAAGCGGACGTTGAGTTTATCGCATTAGACGCGTGTTGCAAATTTCCCAGCTTTCATCTCGACTTTCAAGATGATGATAGTCGTGTCGTCGCACTTTGTTGTCTCCGTGTCGAGACATGGCTGATGATGAAAAGGGCGCACGCACATCTTCCTTTCCTCCGACTAGGCAAAAGTTTATTATCATGCTTGAGATGCGAATATGAAAAGACGCCAAGACATTTCTGCTTAATGTTCAAACGGATTAGATTTTCGATAGACTCTCTTCGCATCATCAGCAGCCGAGATCCTTCGCCTAGATTCATCCGGCGCGTATTCATTATTAATCTGTTCATTATAGACAAGTTTAATAAGACTTAAATTTAGACATGCTCTTCAAGTATACACATAACGATTAAACTTAAATTCTCTAAATAGTTTATTGATAATTTAATTGAGGAATTGATGCCAATAATTGCTTCGATAAATTATAAAATAAAAGTAACTAGCCAAAAGTCTGCTATTCAGTAATGAGTTAATACACCTGAGAGAACAGTGTAGAACTATTAAAATCTCTAAGTGAGGGATCATGAGGGGGAAGCGTAATGAATGTTTAGTATGCAATGCCATAACTTAGTCTAATCTTTAACGTAATTACGCCAACTTGCGGAACCCCGAGCATCCTCTCTACAGTGGTGGTATGCACGCACATATTTAAGGACACGGATAGCGTACATTCTCCTCCTACCTACATACAGTCTTGGAACTGTACATGGATTCCATTACGGAAGACGGATGCATGACATACACACCTTACATTGTTGTATTGTCCGCAGGGTTGGAGAACCCGGATGCTAAACGGCGCACGTACATGACAGCAAGGAAGACATTCCGCTAAAAGCGCCCATATCCTTAATAACATAATGTGCGTTTCTACAACTATTTAATTCCGCGATTTGGTTAGGTTACATTATGTTTGAACATGGAACAAAGTTGATTTAATTAAGTGGTCGATTCGTAGCTATCTGAAAATCTTATTAAATTTATTTTTATGTAGGCCATAAACAATTTATGTGTAGAGCAACGTTCAGCTTGAGAAGTGTGACGCTATGGGTTTGAAGTGTTAAACAGAATATCTGAGACCGGATGGATTTGGAACCACGGGCTTTATCTCGCGGGATGTGCATGTTACCAACACATCTCGATGATTGTATACACGGACGTACAGTGCGTGCACACAATGGACGCCAACATTTCCGTCCCGGCGATTGAAGGCAAGCCACCTGAAGTGAGCACCCGTGGCACGCGAAGTGGGCCGTAGTCGCGAACAAAAGAATCGAATCGCGGAGTGCTTGCTTGCACTTCAGTGCATCGAGTAGCAGCAAGCTTGCACACAATGCCCACGAACAATGCTCACACCCACGCTAAGGTTGTTCGTTCTTCCCACATTTGCGCACTTTTTACCATTGCTATTGACAGCCATGTGGAGCATTGCATAAAGTGCATATTACTTGATTAGATCAAGCAAGTGTTTATTTGTCGATAAATATTTCCGTAGATTTATATGTGATAAATAAAATTATGTTTCAAATCCTTACAGGATAAAAGAGAATCAAATATCATAAGTATCCTTGAATTATACCAAATCTTATTTACAAGAGCAATCAAACCAATTAAATAAGATGTATGTGAATACTGAAAGCACAGGTTGCTTGCATGATCTACGGGTAAGACTATAGTTTATGTGCACCATTTAAAAAATGCATGATGTGAAGAAGCGCGCGCGATGACGGGTGACATGGAGAAATTCTGAATATTCATGAGACGCCTCTTGGTACAACAGCAGCACCGTTGCGTCTACCGCCACTGCCACCGCCGACGTCGCCGCAGATCTAATGACAGTCAGCTGCAAAGCCCGCTCACTTAGAATAAGCAAAGGGCGCGCAGGGAGAGGCGGCTAAGCTTGTTCGTATATGAAGCACTGCGCGTTGCTCTGTAACAAATGGCGACTCGCGATGTGTTAGTGTTCGCTCTCGTGCCAAACGGCGGCAAAGTCAGAGCGGTGTGCGGGCTGTGGCATTGTCAAACCGCCGGCGTCAGCCTTTTTGGCGCGTCATCGTTGTTCAGCCGTAAAAGGCGTAATGATTACATTCATTTCGCCGCCGGTGAAACTTTGTCATCGCAATCAACACATTCCTCATTTCAACACGTATCCAGAACAGAGGAATCGAATTATTTTTCAACATTTTTGCATGTTGATAAGACTATTTAGGAAATATTTTACATTAACTAGACATTTATTCTAATTACATACGCGCCGTTATGTAATTGAATAAAAGTGAAAAAAATCATTTGTAGCCTCGCACATATAACGCATTTCCGAGTTCAAAATAGTTTCATTAGAGATATGAAAGGAATAAAGAATTACACACCTTTAAAACATTAATCTGACATTTTGTAGACACATTTATGTTCTCTGTGCGAAATATCATTCCATAAAGTACACATGTTTGTTAATTATTAATATTGTTCCATTAGCTAACTTTGTACAAAAGTGCAAAATGAGCAATTCGGGCGTTTTATTAAGTATTCACGTTGCATTTTCAAAATGACATTTGTTGAAAGTTTATTTTTCTAGTTTTCTCGTAACATAAATATTCTATGTGCCCATAATTGTTTATATAGTTATTTTATATAGTTATATTACCAAATTAAATACTGAATTATTTGAAAACTCTTTATCTAAAGAATTAAGTACAAAATGTCTAATAAATTATTATTTCAAATGTATTAATATACATTTTTTTGGGTGTTTACACTTGCAATCTATTCAAGAAATCCTAATAAATTATAAATTAAATATCTTCTGCCCTTTCAGACGAAAAAAGTACATAAATAATCAAATTAACCACTAACGTATGTCTTCTTCATAAACAAATTACAAATTAGATTGGAAATTTTATCGATTGTTAGAGAAATGGGTCTCTAACATTTCCTTGTTATTTCTCAAATAGACTTGTAAACTTATTAAGAATCTAGCAATTAGAAATATTGAAAAATAATCACAAATTTTAACAATATAATTACGCAACTATAATTTTAATTTGAATACTATTTAATTTCAATTCATATAATCACTGAATACAAAATAAACAATTATATAAAATGTAGATAATTTAATTGAAGCAAATACTCAGTGGTAAATAATTATATGCAATGAAAACAATTTAATATCAGTTAATACACTAACTTAATTGTTTATCATAAATAATACTCAAAATGTTGTTTCCTGCTTAAAATATGATTGAAAGGAATGCAAATTGGCATTTTTAATTAAAAATACTTTCCATATGTGATCAAACGCAAGCTGATGATTAAAAATTAACTGAAACGGATTAATTAAAAGGGTTGACGCGCGGTGTGCATTGGATGCGCGTACGTACGTGTAATTTGCGGGCGTATTCGGCATTAATGCAATGCAAACTATTTCGCTTCCTGCGCAATCTCTGTAAATTATTTCAATCGCTTTCGACGCGCAGCATCGCTTCGTGCGCACGCGTGTCTGTCATTAAATTGCTTGCACATGAGCAACCAAATTCATTTTCATTATATGAATAATGAATTAATGATCGTCATCGTTCTCATCATCAACATACTACGAGTATTCGTTTCGAATCGTATTTGTGCTACACGATGAGTTCGCGCTGTCAGCTAACAAGAAAGTAGCGCAATCGATATTCTCGTTTCTAATTATTTATTAACTTAACTTTTCACCATATCCCATAATACGCAATAAAAATAAAATTTATTATAACTAAAACAACTATTAAGTATGCATAAACTGTTGACAACTGTTGAAAGAATCAAGTTCATAAAATATGTTTAAAATTTTACTTAATTTTAAAATATTTCTAGAGAATTAAAAAATAAGTGGCAATGTTTATCTTTATTTTCTCATTACATATGTTTGATTTAGAAAATTCTATAATAATTATTTATTGAGGCATAATTTCGTATTAATTGCGATCATAATTCAACAACGTGGTTTGGCTGTAAGTAAATAATGAGCATCCGAAATTGAGAGCGCATTAAATAACGTGCGGTTATCGTCAATAACGCGAACGGAATGATGGGCTAAGGGCGGCGGCACGGTAAATAAATGCAGCGGCAGTTCGGTCAATATAAAATCTTTAATCTGCTCCATACAGCGGCATCGGAGGCGGCAGCGGCAGCGGCAGCAGAATCGCTAGCGCATCATTTAAATGAGAAACGCATCAGCGAACGGCTGCGCTAAAAATACACATCGCCAGGGTGAGAAACTCGTCCGACACTAGTAGTGGTTATTGCCACTGGAAGGGATCATTAAATGTTTACTGCGCTTCGGTGTTGCTGCAGGAGATTCAGCACTTTGCGCCGTTCACGCGCATTTCCTTTTCATTGCTAAATCCATCACTTAACTTAATTTCTGAACGCTTTGAATATTTTATAACGCAGTCTCTCAAATACGCCCCCGGAAATAAATTAGGTTCTTGGTTTCGCTGCCTTGTTTCGAACTTATCATTCTTACCACACTTGTTCTGGATTACTAGCTTCTTTTCAAAAAATATAATCGATTTTGCCATAGAAAAAGCTTTTACTTCTTTTCCATGCAAGCTTTATTCCCAAGCTTCTATGAAAACTAACACTTATTCAAGCAAAACGAAAAGAAGAAAACTAGGATTATTGTGATTGAATGCTAAAACGCGTGAAATTGCTTATTTTAGTAAATTTAGGAATTCACAAAGAATAATTTCATGTTGCAACAAAAATCTACAAAATTATTGAAAGCGACGGAATTTCATATAAGTAATCCGTCCAACTATACTCACAATACTTTAGAAAAGTTTAAAATTATAGATAATTTACTATAATTAGTTTCCTAATTGTACGTACGCTAATGCATGAGCATTAAGCATAATCCATGCGCATCTTATGAGTGAAACTTTAATCAGTTTAACTTCAAAGTTGCAAAATTTATCTTGATGTCTTAATGCATTTAGATTTAAAAGTTACTAGTTTTTATGCCCCAAATCTATTTTTTTTAAGAATAGGTAACTTTTATTCGTTACAAAATTGCGTGTCCCCGAACCATTTTGTAGCCTCTTGGTTGCATGTTTTGCAGCATGAAAATTAAAATTAATCCAACAAATTATACATTTTGCTGTTGATTTATGGAGTTGTACTTCAAGCATATGACACGTGCTAATTCACGTCGAAAAGGGCATCGTTCGATCAGGATTCGTTCTAAGCAAATTATATTTTATTCACTACTATTAAAGATTATCTATTTATAAAGCATATTCAATTTTCATTGCGACTCCTGTCATTCAACACCACTCATTTCACGATATTTAATGAACATATTGTATGAACATACATATTTTTAGATTTTCGCTTGGTTTTTTATTGCTAGATTAGTTAAGCGATAAATAATTACATTGAACAAATGATTAACTGTAAAATGTTAGTGTGCATATCTTTCATCAGCTAGGAAATGAACTGTGCTTGATTTGCATGCGCAATTAATTTAATGTTGACATTTAATTGCTACTTCATTTGCACCTTAAACGCTCATGGCATATTTTACAAATGAACATACAAATGAATAAATAAAATAACATGTTCAAATCAATATCGTTTGGAATGATAAATTGCATGAAATTGAGCTACCCATATTTGTATGTTTCCTGTTTTGCAATCGCTTTCACGTATTGTCGATTCAATCAGACATTCGTACACAGGCACGGAACGTAATCCATGCGGTATTCCGAAGGCAGTCTGTCGAATGGGGGGCGGCGGTAAGAGTTGATGCGATTATAACGTCGGCCACCGCAAACGCGGGAACGCTCACTCAATCGCAGAAAGATGCACGAATGATATACATCCGTAAAAATACGTATGCGCGTCGAATGCGAAATGACGTTTATTGATTGATTCAGTACAAAGTAGTAGTGTACAATCCCTGTTGGCGAAACGCAGTCAATTTTGAATAAAAATTCTACTCACGAATTTCCATGTGTGGACAATGGCCACATTGCAAATAAACGCAACAAAATAAATTTTAAATTTCTTTGACTATACAATAAAATTCTTTTAGAAAAACATTGCTGGAATTCCAAATTATTAAAAACCATATTAAAATAGTTTATCGGAGAATAAATTAATTTTATACACATTTCCCACTTAAGCATTTAAGTAAACCAAGTAAAAAATGACATAAAATAAGCAATTTAAAACAATTTGTATAAATAATTGTTTAAGTAGGAGCGTAATAAGTAAACAAAGCCTTGGTCCCTTTGCATCCTTCCAACCGACGCATTTGTGTTTACCTTGCGCACTTAAACACTCCTTCTAATGAGATGTATTTATCTTCAGCCTCTTGTTTGTACCAGCATCAAAGCAAAGCAATTAGCGTTGCCGTCACTAGACGTAAGGAAAGTATGCAAGGAGTAAGCAGGTAGTCTGTAAGTGCGTTGTACTTTTGTCCCAATGAATAAAACATTGATAAACAATTTAGCATTTGATTACTCTTTAATGCTACCTCCTTTTTTTGCATGTAAAACCATCGAAACGCGTTGCCATATTCAATTAGTAAAGACAAAGAACTAATTCGAATAGAAATTCAGTTGAGTGGCTTTTCACCAGCGTAATTGGAGAGTGGTCGTGCCTTAATCTTGCGTAAGCAAGGAATTTGTCTTGCCCGAGGGTCATTGAAGCTGAAATATTTGAGCAATAATATGCAACCATAAATGGAATCGGTGCTGAGCGCACCGAGTTCAAAGGCACACGCTTTGTGTCTCTGCATCTCAAAGCAAATGCGATGGAATCGATACAAACATTCATGCCCTGCATTTACATCTGCGATTCCAGTTCAAGGCGAATACGCTGCGAATTGGCTCTCTCCGCAATGACAACTCTGTGTGTCGTACAAAATACGTTTCTATTTTTGCGTTTGACGCCGGATTTGCCTTATTGCTCTAGTCGTCCTCTCAATATTTGTATATCACTCATGGATATACGTTTTTCTACATCACTGGACAAGCAAATAGAGCTGCATATATTAAATTTCTCAAGTGGAAAAACTGATAACTTTATCATGAAAATTGTTTCTCACGATAAATTCCGTTAAGAAAGTTTTTTAAATTATCAAACGATCAACTAAAATTTCGGTGCAGAAAGGAAATTTATAATTCAATTGCACACTGAATAAGAACGAAATAAGCAATAGCAAAGGAAAATCACAAACGTACAATAAAGCAGAGCAATAGACGACTTCAATCTGACTGTAACTGTCCTTGTTATCCTGGGCTTGAAGCATTTCAGAGACGCCATTGCGTATTATTATGGCGTAAATGGTAACTTAAAGCTCAAACAGCTGTTTCGACAACCCCCCGAATACAGCTAGTTGCGTCTGCTAGGCAGGAATAAGTAGTTTAGCTCCAAAGAGTAAACTATCTAATACTCCATGCTACGGTTACGTATCCTTGCATAAATATCCACTTTATATCTGGTCACGTCACGTTCGCAACATTGCTCTCCAGTTTATGAATATTGAGCAATAACAATAAAATTATGCTGCACCTCGTTTATGAATAATTTTTCATACATTGCGAGTATGCACTACTCTGTATATATATTTACGAGGTGCGTGAGCAGACGCTATTCTAATCCTTCGCGAATCCTCAATGATATAATGAGGGTATACATGAATAAACACATTTCACACGAAGATCATTTCTCTTGACATAAATCGTTATAGTTTCAAAATTAAAATAAAAATCCAATTTTCAAAATTTAATTTAAAAATTAAACAGTTCTAAATTTCAGAAACCAAATCCTGAAGACAGACCGACTAATGTTAAAGTAGTTCACTTTATTCATAATCCTATCCGAGCTTTTCGAAAATACTCGGGCTTACACGAACACTCGTCCATGTTGCACAATTCCTGAAATACATACACATTTGTCCTTTCCTCTTAAAACACAACCCACACTAGAGCTTAATCTCTTTGAATACAAACTTTGGTAATACCTAATTTGTCAGTGAATCCACATGTTTTATTCTCTTGTTAGTAAAATCATGATTTTATGTTTAAAATTCAAAATAATTTTATTAATGCGATAAAATAAATGCTCCTATCAAACAATAATCTAATATCATCTATTTCTTCGTCGTTGGCGTGGCAATGAAAGTTCGCTTTTTGTCGCTTTTAGTGCCGACCGTCTTTTTGCGAAGGCGCGAAAAACAAGCTGGCTGGCAGCCGAAGCGCAACTAAATACTCTTAAGCAAAGTAACTGACGGTTTTGTCACATGAAACTTTTTTCTCTCGCCAAGTGAGACCCGCGCAAAGCACTTAGCAAGCGAGCGTTCACCAACCAAGTGCACTAAGGATGTTTAAGTAACAAAAAGTGAGCGAAATTTCCAAGTGCAAAATCAATTATTCTTGCAAAATGCACGGAAACACTTTGTACATTCTCGCACTGCGCTCTTGTGTGCAACTTTATAACGATACGCCCGTTGATATTTTTACTTCCACGCTCACTTGCGTTTCATCACTTTTTCCATTCTTTCGCATCCAAGACACTAAACGGAGACGTCTTTTTTCGCGCATCAAGATGTTTTCCTCCTCGCCAATGTCTTTCCACGATGAGCGACGCGTTCTCGTTTCGTTTTCTGATTCCTTATTATATTTGCCCCGCATACAAACTCGAAGCGAGAAGGAGCAGATTTTTGTTAGCGCACAATGTAAGCTTTCCGTCAACTGTACTTACTTATCACTGTTTTCCTTCGGGGTGCGTGCCAGACGAATGGGATGAATGCATGTTTTCGCCATGGGTTTTGCGCATGGTTTTGCTGCTCCTTTTGTTAACCACACAAAGTACAAACAAAATTCGCAAAAATACGACATAGATTTTTCATTTATTTTCAAAATAATTTAATTATAAGAAATAGTGAATAAATTACTTTTATTACCGCTTAAGCTGACAAATTAATTATTAAATTACATTTACTTGTACCAATGAAAAAATGATTTTGTATTCTATTAAAATAACCACAATCAAATAGCTTTTAGGAAAATTAAACTTTTATTTAAAAAAAATAGAGAAACCCATTGAATGAACCTGCACATTATTTGTTAATAATGTAATGCATTCAGTGGTAAATAGAGTATAAAATAAGCTGAAGGACTAAAACCATTTTGGCTTATTTGTAGCTAAAAGGAGAAGTGATTCAATCAATAAATTATCCGGCGTTGTTACACATGGCTATTATCCTTCAACAATAAGGAGAAAAAGGGCGCATGCGGCCACTGCGAAAAAGCGAAAAAAGGCCACCAATTGAAAATTCAATGTAGTGTTCAGGCTAATTTTTGTGCTTTTTTCCTCCTTTTTACTTCGCGTTAGCCTTTTTGCACCCTTTGCTCGGTGCTCCATCCCAGCAGTAAACGATTTTTCTTATTTGGTGTTAGGTTTCATGGATCGGGAACATTAATCTTCATGCTTTGCGTGTCGAGTGGCTGTTGGACTCGCCGTATTCTGCCGGCCATAGCACTAAAGGGTTTCTGACCACCACTTTTGGTGTCATTCCCGTTGCCTGTTATGAAACTTTGTAATACAACTTATTGATATTATTTTGCGCTGTACACTTGCAAGTGCATGCATTGTTTTGATTGAGCATTTGATAAAATGAATTATCAATTTATTACAATTTCTATTAGGGAAATGCACATTATTTTATTTTTAAAAATCATATGAAGCAATATTTCAGAAATTGATAGAATAAAATAATAAAAATTTATTAATATTACTACATAGTATAAACCAAAGTCGCTTTCTTTATCCTTATATCCCTACGTATTCTTAAATCTCAAAAACTACGCAACGGATGTTGATGCGGTTTCTTTAATAGATAGAGTGATTGAAGCGGAAG
>JARJDV010009205.1:0-48214 GCA_030264675.1 Anaulacaspis nigra
ATATTCAAAATTCATTTTGAAAGCTCTTGATCCTTCTTCGATAAAACTGTTTACATCTATAAAAATAGCAACTAATGAACTTTCTAATGGCATAAACATCTTTTCTAAAATATTCTATTTTCAACAAGAAATTAATTTTTGAAAAATTTCCGTTTTTGGGCAAAAAAATATCGTTAAATGGACTTCCACCAATTTATGTCCACTTCTGTCAATGAAATATTACCACGAGAAGAAAGATAATTTAATAAACAATCAAGACTGCTACGTCTGATCTTGTCCACCCTGCCCAATTGACAATTATTACCGTTTGAAGCTAAAATTTTGACCTATGTTTCAACGTCTTTAACACGCTGAAAATCGATTTTAATTTTTTCGCTTTATAATAGAATATATTATAATAATTCTAATATTATCATAAAATGCATTCGAAGTAATGTATGAGTGAATTACAGAAAGCAAAAGTACATTGAGTTTTGATGTACATTGTCATAATTCAGCAATACATGTGCGTGCAATAAGTGTAGCTAAGCATGAATCATGCATTATTAATGCGGAGCTCTTGAATAATAATTTAATAGATGGCTATTGGCCGGTTATTGTGCCACTTTCAGTACGGACTGAAACTTTTCGCTTTTTGCCACCACTATCAATGCGTTCAAATTCTGAAACTGGTTCACCGTTCCAATAAACAACCTATAATTATCGACTATTACAAATAGTTACATAATAAATATTTATTTCATCATTAAACACTAACGGGGTAGTTTAAATACGTAATACAATCTAATTAATTAATTGCAATAAATTAACATGCAAATACAATATTTGCATAAGATTAACGCGAAAGCAAAATTAAAATAACTCTGCGCTTTTTACGTAATTGTTTAAATGTGAAATAAATCATGCACGTGTGTGTCTAAATTCCGTTTACTATTATGTACTTTGTAGCAAACTCTGTCAACACGAGACTAAATGCAAAGTATGTTGATCTCGCATGTAAATATTTAATACGAAAAGCGGCCGGTCATTACCTGAAACAATGCGGAAAAAATGCTTCGTTCGTCGTTAAATGCAAACACATGCAGATTTCATTAAACTCGTTCATCAAGCGACGTAAAATTACCGGAATCTGATGGAATAATAAATAATGTGTCAAGGTTGTTCTTGAAACTATTTTGCATTTGCAACATTAATTCCTTCAGGGTGCACATAATAACAATAAAACATGTCCTTCAAGGAAAATTAAGCGAACATATAAGAAATAGCTGTGACTCATGTCTTTAAAATCAATTTGCTCGCTTGGCAAATTCGTGGAACCAAACTGACCATTCATTTTACTTAAAGGCATGACTTCAGTAATAAATCCACTTAATAAACTTGTAAGTTTTTGCTCTTAGACTTGAAACAAAAGAGTCTTAAAGTAAACCGTCATAAACATATGTAAGTAGAGCATCGATTCGACTGCAAAGCAAATCCACAAAGCCATCAAAAGAAGTAAAATACTTGATTGGAACAAAGGACGAATTATTCAGAGTAAATAGAGTTGCATAAATTACAAATTACAGCTGCATGTTTGAATGCAGGAAAAGTTGGTAAAATAATTTGATTCGAATTGAGAATTTGAGCGCAATTCAAATGCAACAGAATGTTGTGTGTACGTTGAGTGGACAGAGAGAGTCACCCATGACGACGACCCACTATACTGCCCACACACGACCGCCGTCGCCGCCGCCAATACCAGCACGCTTCGATGTGATGACCAGATGACCATTTACATATTGCGCTAGGCATACCGCTTGACCCTACGCAAATACACTGGGGGGCGGCGTGCGCACAGTCTTATGGGGTGCTTTTAGTAGTTCGGTGTTCGTCACGCGGTCGAGAAAGAATCACGCCATTTCCCAAAGGACTCTTTAACTTGTGTTGTCCTTAAATCCTTTTTGTTATTATTTCATAACAAAACATGAATACTATCATCATCACATTCGAATCCTTTGAGAATTTCACCAGAAAAAACAGTTGAGATGTAGGTCAAACTTTTCCAATGCTTAAGGTAAGAAATTTTCGGTTGTTTGTTGCACTAAAATCTCTATTAAATATTCAAAACGTATTGGTAAACATTCAATACCCACATATTATTGATTCGTATTAATTTAATTCAATGATAAGCTATGTCAACGTATTCGTAATGAATAATGAGTTTGACACGTGGAAAACATTAACTTATCGAAGGAATAATTGCAAAAGAGAAACGAACACATTTTTTCACGAGTAGAATAATTTATTAAGCACGGGGCGAATCGATAATCTTATCAATTTTGTATTAAAGTCAATCGAGTTTAAGTCAGTTGAACTTTTTGTTCCAGGATCGTTCGACATGGATAGTGTGACTTAATTCGCCTCGATATCCTTTTTGCTAGTGCGTTAAAATGATGAAATCCTTTCACATTATTAGTGTTGTCCTGATTTATTTATGCCTCGTCCTGCTTTTTGTAAGTTCCACGCCAACTTTTGATCCAACCGCGATCCTTCGAAATGTCCTTATTCCCGCGGACGCTGCAGTCAACTCGATCATCTATCGTCTTCGCGCCTCCGATCCGGAATTCGATTATCCTTTGAGGTTTGACATCGACGGCGAGACAACGATTGCGACAGTGGATAGTTTGAACTGCTCGCGATTGAATTCAGTGTGCCAGGCGAATGTGATACTGCTGAAGAAGCTGGAAGCAGGTCGGTTCTACGATTTCCGGGTTTCAGTGACGGGTAACAAACGCGGTCGGCAGGCGTTCATGGATTGTTCGTTTCGTGCGACGAACGCAACCACTCCCATTGGGGAAATCTTTCCGGGCGCGCCGACGTTGCTTATGATTTCCGAAAAAGCGCGGAGGAATAGCGAATTGGGCAGTTTGGTGGCACGCGGGAATCTGTTGCGTGAAAAAGCTGTGATTTTGGAATTGTGGGGTTCTCCGCAGTTTGGACTCAGACAGAAAATTGTCGGTCAACGTGATGCTGAAGGAACTGTCATTCTTTTGGGTGCATTGGACTATGAAACACGGACAGTGCATCACTTAACTATTCTAGCAAATGTAAGTATAACTCACGGGGCAAGTGCATTCATGTCCTGTAAGTAACGTAATATGATAGAAATTGCTCGATGAATTAGGAAATTCCCTGAAATATTGCAATTAGTTCAGAAACATGATCATCTTTGAGCTCTTATTTCTAGGGAAATTTTATGTTTTACGCTAAACTAAGTATAACACACGGGGCAAGTGCATTCATGTCGTGTAATTAACGTAATGTGATAGAAATTACTCAAAGAATTAGGAAATTCCCAGAATTATTACTATTTCAGAAACATGATCATCTTTGAGCTCTTATTTCTAGGGAGATTTTATGTTTTATGTCATTTTTTTGCAAAACTATTATAGCGAATGTAAGTATAACTCACGGGGCAAGTGCATTCATGTTCTGTAATTAACGTAATATGATAGAAATTGCTCAATCAATTAGGAAATTCCCTGAATTATTGCAATTAGTTTAGAAATATGATCATCTTTGAGTTCTTCTTTCTAGGGAAATTTTATGTTTTAAGTCATTCTTTTGCTAAACTATTTTAGCAAATGTAAGCACAACTCATGGTACAAGTGCATTCATGTCCTGTAATTAACGTGATGTGATAGAAATTGCTCAATGAATTAGGAAATTCCCCGAATTATTGCAATTAGTTCAGAAACATGATGATCTTGGATTACTTATTTCTAAGGAAATTTAATGTTTTACATCTTTTTTTTGCTGAATCCCATAAAGTATTAATTATATTTCACTACAAACCAATAATCTCCTGTGAATTATCAAAATGTATGAAGGAAAAACAGTATATTGCAACAAGAAAATATTGTAACACGGGGCAAGTGCGTGCTGGGGAATGCCACTTAGTTGTTCAATTGGTTTGATCACCTAATGATGCCATAGTGAATCAACTCTAATGTTGTTACTAATTACTAGCTTTTAGTTAAATTCAGAACGTTTTATCAAATAAATTAGCATGGACAATTCAATTTTTAATGACATTTTTAGTTACTTCAACTCCAAACAGAAACACCTTATTTGAATGGGGCAAAAAGCATTATTTAGCATCTATATCAATAGTTATAATGAATGATATGTGGTAGAACATAATAAAAAATTTCCACCACTTTAAAATAAGTATTAGTACACTTGTCCCGTTTTCATGATCAATGCAGAAATCGCGATTTGTTGTCGATTTTGAGAATATATAACCTCAAAATTGAATCAACGAATAATTCATGTCCACTTTGTTTGTTTATTCTTGGTCTATTAATTTACCTACTAGAATTTCGAGAACGAATAAATTATTCACGATGGCTCCTGTTGACATAGGTGTAAGTTAATTGAAGTATCAATGCACTTGCATGGAAATTCATATATATTTTGAGGGGATGGATGGTTTATTCTGTTTATGCAACTTTCATATCAGAACTCTTTTAAAAAGAAATGAAGTGCATTTGATGGTTCGTTTCAGGGTTTGTGCACCCTTTCAACGTTGTTGTACGTAATTGAATGAATCTTTAATGCGACAACGCTGGTAAACAGTTTGACGTTGACGACTTCTTCAATTTTATTTTTCTGTGATAAAATATGAAAATTACTACTTTACTATAGGTACTTATGAGACATTTAGGTTTTGAGGTTAATGTTTTTTATTGTTTTCTATTATTAACACTTTTAGCCATTGATTAAATCCGCATTTCACGCGCCATGTAAAATTATAGATTCTTTTGCGATTATTGCATTGCAAGCATTTAATCTAAAATTGTGTGTGGTTGAATAAATATCGGTCAGTTTGTTGTACTCGTACGCTTCATGGTGATTTTTTTTACTCGTTGTACACGTAATATTGCATTAAGTGCGCAATATGGGAACGCAATACATAAGTAATACGAAAAACGAAACGTAAACTGAACGCTCAAATGGAAAATCAGGTCGATGTAATTATTTTCGCTCTTGTTTCTTTTTATTGCTAGTTTTCACGTCAACGTCTCGTTTATTTTCTGTAATAAATATACGAATTTTACTACGGCTAATTAGCAAAAACAGTAATTGAAGAAATTCTGTAAACCCCAGGTGAAAGTTGACTTTGAAAGGTTATTACGCGTAATCTATTCGAGGAAATTGAATAATTGAATTACAAGTTCTAGAGAATTTAATCACATTTCTGCTTGTGAAAGAATTATTTCAATGTCTATAATAGTTTTCTAGATTTTAGTGAGAATGTAAGTATTATGATATCATATCTCTTAAATCTTGAAATGTAACTAAATGATCTTATGTCGCAAAGAAAATTCAATTATTCTAAATGAATCATCCAGAAAAATTAGAACATTGACTTTAAGCGATTATTACGCGGAATCTAATCGAAGAAATTTAATAATTCAAATGACATGTTCCCGAGAATTTAATCATCTTTCTGCGGGTAACAGAATTGTTTTAATAACTTTTATAGTTTTTGAGTTATTAGTGATAATCTGAATATTACATTTCCTGCCATTTTTATCAGATACTCTGTCTGTATTAACGTTTTTTTTATCGTATTATTACAATTTATTTAGAAATGAATATAAAATAAGAATTTAATCTTATTAAGAAATGAAAAATCTTATGTCCTAAAATGAAATGTCAATTATTTCAAATTACACGAACAGTAGAAACGGTGATTTTTACCAATGCGTTATCTATTCTAGTTAATTTTATGATTAATTCAAACGATATTCAGAATTTAATTACCTGTCTGCAGGTAAAAGAAATATTTAATAATCTCTTACAGTTTCTGAGATATTAAACTAAAAATTAAGATGTGTCGTAGTGAAAAGAATATTCAGTTTAATCGATTATAACGCGTAATCCATTCAATGAAATTTGATGATTAAATCACAAATTATTCCCGACTGAATAAGTATTTCGTTCCCGGATATTAAATAAAATATCCCCTGCGGTTAGGATCATTACACAAGCACATGAGCAATTTTGCACTAAAATGATGTTTTTAAATCTATCTTTATCTTACAAGATTTAACCCTAATATCTCTGTTAAAATACGTATTCGCTCAACTCATAATTAAATAACCGTTGAATCTGTAATCGTTCTGCAACTGAACCAGAAAAAAGTGCACGATTGTCCAATGTAATTACTTTGGAAAATTGTCGTTCTGAAAATTACATTAGACTTTTTAAAAGCAACATAACCAACAAATGTAATGAGCATGATCGACATCAATTTACATCAGACACGTTAAAAGCATGTGCCACAGAAAAGTGCTATAACTTCGGAATTTATGAGTCAATTTCAATGATTTAAAAACTGTTATCATCAGCTTAAAAATCACTATCAGATTGATGACATATCTTCAGTTTAATCTTAATATTTCTGGAGGAAATTGTTGTTTTTCAGTTGAAACTCATTACTATGTCATTACTACTACTGAAACTAAGATAATAATAAAACTAATAAGCACTCAAGCAATCTATTCTCATTTTTTCCACATTGAACAAGCTGTGGATTAATTATACTTTCTATATTGCCATTTCTTAAACCATTGCGTGTTACTATTCACCGCGTATTACTTACGTACTGCTAGAATATTTCACCCTAATTTCCTACCTGTCTTCAAGGGGAGTCTGAATTTAACCTTTATTTTGCATGAGTGGCGAACGTGTATGAATTGCGCACGTGCTCCGAGTAATTCAAACGAATGAATTGTAGGACATACGAAGTGGACGAAAGAGGGTGATTGATGTAAGAAAAGGAAAAACCTGGAAAGCACCGTATCGCAAGGGTCAGGGGTAAATTTCCACTTTTAAATGTATTTATAATCAATGCTAACGTCGCTCACGCAATCGAAGAATAAAACGCAACACTTTTAAGAAAGGAAATTCTTAGTCTTGAAAAATGCTTAAAAAATTTCAGCAAACACTTGAACTTTGAGGGGTGAAAAATCATTAAAGCCCTACAAAGCCCTGCTTTGTAAAAAACAAAGCAGAAGAAGAAGGAATAATTAACGTTTGATTTCATTATGATTTCAGGATCCGTGGAGTGAACCCGATAAGGACACACGCAACATTGCCGCATGGCCACTGCTCGTCGCCGTCTTAGACGAACAAGACACGCCGCCAGTGTTCACCCTTGCACCGCCCACCACACAACTACCCCCCGACTTGCAGCCGGGGGATGTAATTCTTCGCGTGCAAGCCGAGGACGGTGACCGCGGCAAACCGAGGGACATTCGCTACGGACTCGTGCCCGAAGGAAATCCGTTCGTGCAGTTTTTCAATCTATCAGAGGACACAGGTACTACGCCCTTCCAATGCATTTCCTTTCCTCAAGTTTAACGACTCTTCCACTTCCGGTCTAGACCTGCATAATACAGCAATTGCGTTTTTCAGGAGAACTCCGTCTTGCCAAACCGCTAATCGACATTCAGTCAATAAGTCACAGCAATACGCCAATCATTCTGACAGTCGTCGCTGAAGAAGTGCGTGCTCAAGCTAAAGAAGCTCCTGCGCAATCTACAACAGTAAAACTGGCTTTAATACCACCTCCCCTAACATCCCCCTCGCCGTACTTCAACAAACCCTTGTTTACCACATCCGTAGATGAGAATTCACCAAGTGGAACTCAGTTAGACTTGGACATGGAACTAATTGGAACCACTGGAACCATTTACTCTCTCAAGTTGGACAATAACAACGGCACTTTCGATGTGATTCCAAACGTGATCGAAGGACGGTCCAAGTTTGTTCTGAAAGTGCGCGATAATAAATTATTAGATTACGAACAATTCAAATCGGTTCAGTGTTTAATCGTCGCTCAAGAACTGGGGGATGGTAATGGAACAGCTAGAGCAGTTCTTCAAGTTGATATCAAAGATATCAATGATAATGCTCCGGAATTTATGCAGAAACATTACATGGGTGAAGTACTAGAGAATGCGGAAAGTGGGACGACAATTCTGAAAGTTCTAGCAACTGATAAAGATCGACGATCGATAAATATTCGATATTCTTTAGAAGGAACGGATCAGTTCTCAATTGACGAAAAATCAGGGGTTGTAACAGTGAAAAATTCTGAGAGTTTAGATGCAGAAAGTGATAATTCGATTAGTTTTAATGTGATTGCGAATGATATAATTCGAGGCAAAAACGAGGGACTTTCAAGTTCTGCAACTATCACAGTTAACGTGTTGGACACTAATGATGAGGAACCTGTTTTTGAGAAACCTCTGTACGAATTCATATTGGATCAAACCCGAAGACAATTCACTGTGCCAGCGTTCATTACTGCCATTGATAAAGACATTTCATCCCCGAATAATGAAGTGCGTTATGAACTGATTGGAACGTTTAGTAACCTAACTATTGATGAAAATACTGGTGAATTAAGACTTACAGGTCAGTGGAACCAGAACGAGATTGTCAATTTGAAAGCGAGAGCGTACGATAACGGAGTTCCCCGATTGTGGTCCGAGTGTGACATTCGGTTATATCCGCCAGAGAATGCGAAGAGTTATAAAATGCTCTTCGCAGTTTCGGGTTCGAATCCCAACAGACAACAGCTGGAAGAATACCTTAGTCAATTAATAGGAGGTAAAGCGGTGATAAATCGTCTGAGACCTTACACAGGTTTTGAACTAAACGTCCTGGATGTTACGGAAAAGTCCGGAGGAGAACGATCTATAGCGGAAACTACTGTGACTTTTGATTCCCCAAATAGCGTGATTGATATCGAACGAATTCGTGAGATTATTTACCGGAAAGAGGAGGAGAAAAGTCAGGTTAAGTCAGCCGGAGGAATTTGGTCCAATTTATGGTGGCTTTTGCTATTACTCCTCCTTCTAATCCTTCTAATATGTTTAATCCTTGTGCTATGTTGCGTCTTGGAAGGATGTCCACTCTATGTAGCACCTAGAAAGCGGAAACGACGAGTGACACCAGTTGATATAGAGAAAGTGGTTTTAGTCAAAGATCAAGCTATTGAAATCGAGTCCGTACCTCCTGCACAACCGCCTCCACCTCCACCTATGGAAAATAGATCTGTCCAAGTGGCAGAGTGGTTTGGACGCAAAGAAGCATGGACACCGGAACATAACGAAGATGATATGGATTCGATGCGTAGACACGAACTTGAACGAGGCTCGGATCGTGGGCGCAAACGCGAGTACTACATACGTGAAGGTGGAGCCGACATTCTCCGATTGGTTACTCGTGGTCCAGCAACCGAACGACCTGTCACGCTTATACCCGAACAAACTTATGTCATAGATGGTAAAGATATTTTAATGCGAAGATATATCGACCAACAACAGCAAGCTCAACTTCAACAAAACACTTTAAATCGCATACAGTCAGAGCATGAACTTTTGGAAGAAAGTTTGCGACAGCAAAACGCCCTCTTGCGTCAGATTCTAATGGAGAGAGAGCGTGATTTAAGGTTAGAAACTCAAAGTTTACCAGCAGGAACGCAAACTGATCATCATGCAAGTACGCAAACTGAATTTGTTTATCTTAGACCACCAGCGAGGAAAACACGATCTGACAATGACGCTTCTTCGGATGAGGAAGACATGCGTCTAAGAAGTTCCCGTAAAAGACGCAGCGTTCATAAGAATGTCAAGAGAAAAATACGAACGCCAATTCAAGAAGAATCTGAACATGAACAGCAAATTATTGAACAAAGTCAGAAGCAGAAGAAATCAAGCAGTAGTACCAACCCCAAAAGTAGTAAATACAACCAAACTAGAAGTAGCATCTTAAGACAGATGAAGAGTGGACACGTTAAGGAATCAAGAAATACTTCAAGTCGAAGCATACAGAAAGAAGTCTTGCAAGAAATCTCTGATTCGTTAAACCAATCCGAATCAGAAGAAGAACCAGAACCCGAACCTTACGAAGCAGATCTTAAATATTCCGATTCTTTAGAAGAATCTTCATCGCCGAATCAATATCAGGACACTTCCGAAAGAACCAGAAGTGGTCGAAGACGTAAATCCGAGAATGATATCGCTCTAGAACTTGAACCACAGCGACCATTAAGAAAATCCAACAGACAGAAAGCGTCAAGTCAGCAGGATCTTACCAGATTATCCATTTCCCGAGCGTCCAATTCCAGCCATCAGTCCAGAATACCTCTGCGCAAAAGGTCCTCGGCACGATACATGGAATGGTACAAACCCAACACGGGGAGATCCACCAACAGCCAAACAAAATCCAAGCTTCCCAAGCCAGTTGCCAGTAAGAAATCCAAAGAGGAGTTGAAAACAACCGCAACCAAAGTCTCTAAGAAAATGGCACCTTCAGAAGTACGCCAGAAGAAAACATTTGAACTGCCCACAGCACCTGGTCCTGAACATCCACTAATTCAGCACTCCAGAAACCGATTCGAGTCAGCTGTCACAATGCCGCCAACTGTCAAAACTGAAAATGTCAACGAAACCAAAACACAAAAACCGACCGCAAGTCGCAGCAATCTCGGCGCTTCGACAACAACAGGTTCCACCTTAGGCGCCGGGGGTGCCACTCATGCTGATGGGGATGTAGATTCTGGAATCGCATTACACGCGCGTCCAGCAATGGCGCAGAAGAAGAGTATCTTCACCATTGCGTACGATGACATGGCGACGCGCCAATTACCCGAAAGTATCTCCACAACACCTTAGTGCAAATTCAAATTTCTAGTTAATTCGGCGATTCCCAAAGGTCGCACTACCTCAACCTCCCGGCAAAAATTAATTAAAAATGGCGGATGGGTAATATTTTTTCTCCAAAGGGGGCGTAATAGGTTGCAAGTTTGGGATCCACTAAGCTAGTCAATCGAATGTAAATTAATTTCAAATTAGATTTTTTATATGCCCATCATTACGAAGTTAGGATAAATTTTATTGCACATCTGATATTTTTATGACATACGAATTAAGGTTAGAGTAAATGAACAAATTTAAATAAATATATTTCAATTTTAGCAAAATAATAGAGATATTATACTTACTCGGTAAAACCTTGTGCTAATATTGCGAAATTATCCTTGAATAATTTACCCTTGTCTAGGACTCAATCT
This sequence comes from Anaulacaspis nigra, assembly GCA_030264675.1. NCBI lineage: Eukaryota > Metazoa > Arthropoda > Insecta > Coleoptera > Staphylinidae > Anaulacaspis > Anaulacaspis nigra. Next base: position 11,132 of record JARJDV010009205.1, read on the forward strand.
AATCTAGCAAAATGGCAATTAAATTTATAGTTTATTGTGATCGAGAAGGTCAGGTGGAAGCTGCACTACTTCTTGCTTCAATCCGATAACATTAAAAATAGCTTTATCTATCGCCTAAAACCAACTTATGAATTCCTTCCTTGTAATGAATTTTTTTCGAGCCGGCGTTTTATCATACATTAACAGCGTGTTCGGCTTGGTTTTATGGCTCATTATTTGCCTTATACTTTACTCCACACTCCGGTAAGCCAACGGAATGCTTAGCTAATGCAAATATTTAGCGTCTCCTAAGAAGAAACGCATTATAAATTTCAACATTTATACGTCTTAAACTTGAAAACACTGACCCTGAATACTCAAACTGGCGACAGGTGTTTGAACTTGACATCTTACAATTGTTTCATTCCATCAATTACGCGAGAACAATGGGGATCAACTTTAAACAAAGTCGGATTTTAATTTAATCTTCACCGTCGTCGACATCGCCGTTGTCTTCGAGTTATTGTTATGATTTTTAATGCATCTTTATCACATGATACTGCACTCACGGAACTTATTTATAGATGCATCAGCATAATGCAATGCGCGCAATTGTACATAATAATGCATTATGATGAGATTGAAGATTGCGTTCTCATCACAACTGGATGTGCATCAAATTTACACTCATCTACAGTTTGTTCGGCCATAACACAACACGATTGCGGCGTCATTCGATAATAGGTTAGGTGGATGCGCAGAGCACAAAGTTTGGAGAAAGTGCGCATAACATTTCGTGTCATAATGAAGAGGCTAAGAATTATGTGCATCTCGTTGTTGTTGTTGTTGTTAATGGCAATGTTGGCTGTAAGTTTGTTGAGGTCACCGAACTAATCCAGCATTATGCGCGAAACTCGCGGTGAACATGTGCGCGCGCTCGCGTGGATTACATCCATATTGTATATTGGTGCGTCCTCTTCGTACGCTTACTTCTTGAGTGCTCTTTGCCATCATCATGGATGGGAAATATGCGCAAGTGTTAAGGTCCGATTGCGAAGTGATTATTGCCGTTCCCGACCCGGCAGTGCGTGCTCCGCGATGCTGTGCGGCTGAGCGCCTGTAGCGCACGCATCGGTGCGCGCAACCAACAAAAATTGTTCGTTCGTTCGTATTGTGCGTGCGACCCGTCGATCGCGCTCAATCTCTTCCTGCGTCTAGGTCTAGCCGGCTAGACAAGACACCGCAGTGCGTGTGTGCGTCGATGTCTCAAAGTCAATGCCAAACGGCCTCCAGCAAAAAAGAAGTGTCTGGGACGTTTCCTTAACTCGCACCGAGCACAAGTTTCCAAATTCTCTCGTTGTGCGTTGACGCGGACGCACGTAAATCAAGCCAGCTAGCCCGAAGCGAAATAATAACAAATCGGTTACAAAATCGCATTCATCGTATACCACGCTCGGATAAACAAAACGTAAACATAATTACATAGTGAAGTGTCACATTCGCGTCGGATGCTCGCTGACAAAAATGATGTAATATCGTAATTTTGCGCCGCAAAAGACGTGCAAATTCACGTTTTACCGTTAGCGCGATTTGTTTCAAAGAGTTTGCACACAACGCGCGCTCCGCAGCGATAAAGAACAAGTGCGCTAATCAGTCGGCTTATCGTATTGTTTTCGTCTGCACTAATTGCTTTTATTATTATGAGTCCCCAATTAGCAACGTATTTGCGCTGTTTGCTGCAAGTCACAATATTCGTCGTCATAGAAATAACCATTGTCGTCGGTGGTTTCCTGGTTAGGGTGTACGAACGCACCCGACAATCCCTCTACAAGGTGACCTCCCACAAGGACGTTGTGCCTGGTCCAATGCCGTTTCCGCTCTTTGGTACCACATGGGTTTACAGTCCTTTCGGCGGGTACACTTTCAGTCGAGTGCATGAATTCTACCGCGATATGAGATCAAAATATGGAGATATCATGAAAGAAGAAGTTGTCTGGAATATCCCAGTTATCAACGTATTCGCACGTGCTGATATCGAGAAGGTACTCAAATCTTCTTCAAAGTATCCCATTCGTCCACCAACGGAGGCGATCGCTCAATATCGGCTCTCTCGAAAAGATCGCTATGCGAGCGCTGGAATAGTTAATGAACAAGGTGCGAGAACTTTTGAAACTTTCGAAAACCTAACCTTCAAACAAATGTATTTCAGGTCCAACATGGCAATTTCTACGCATCAATCTCACTGGGGAATTGACCAGTACGAAAGCCATTTCCGCTTACTTGCCTGAATTGCAGCATATTGCGGATGATTTCTGCAATTTGATCTACGCAATGAGAAAGCCCAATAATGTGATCGACAATTTCGAAGAGCTCGCCAGCAGGATTGGCTTGGAATCGATTTGTTGTTTGGTCCTTGGCCGCCGCATGGGTTTCCTAATCAACGATGAGAACAAACAGACTGACATTCAAAAACGTCTCGCCGAAGCGGTCGCTAATCAATTCGTCGCATGCCGAGATACTTACTACGGGCTTCCTCTTTGGCGGTATTTCTCAACGCGCGCTTATCGTCAACTCATCCACAGCGAGGAAGAGATTTATAACCTCGTTCTGGAAATCATACATTCCGCTGACATGGACGATTCCGATATCAGCACCGTCTTTCATAGCGTCCTCAACGCCAACATTGATGAACGTGATAAAACCGCCGCGATAGTTGATTTTATTGCCGCCGGTATCTACACGATGCGCAACTCACTCGTATTCCTCTTAGATATCGTATCTCGACATCCTTCGTGCCATGATAAACTCGTACAAGACTCTGATTATCTACGCGCCTGTGTCAACGAAGCGTTTCGTTTGAATCCGACCGCCATGTGTCTTGCGCGCGTCACTGAGAAAGAACTCGAACTTGGAGGTTATAGATTCAATCCGGGTACAGTCGTCCTCTGCCAGACAGGAATCGCTTGCAGAGATGCTGCCAATTTCCCCAGGCCCAATGAATTCGTCCCTGAGCGTTGGTTAGATGACGCCAAACAGGAAACTTCTTCCGCCGCCACCTTTTTGGTAATACCTTTCGGCGTGGGTCGTCGTACATGTCCTGGAAAGCGTTTCATGGAACAAACACTGCCTGTTATCCTTAAACGCGTCATTTCCCAATTCGATGTGAGACCAACGCAAAACCTGGAAGTACAATTCGAGTTCCTAATGGCTCCTAAACCTCCCGTTTCGATGCTATTTAAAGACAGATAGCAAAATCTTAAAATTTTATCGCTTCTCATAACCTTGTTTGTGGCTGTGTTGCGTCTTTTATTCATCGTCATTTTAATTCACATGGCATTTATAAGGAAAATATTTAGTTGTAAGTTCGTAATTTAATTTTATTCTTTATCTAAATTACAAAGAATATAAATAAACCTTTTCAATTATTACAATTTATTAATAGCTCATCAAACATAGTGAATTTATTTACTTTGCAACGCACATCAAACAGTTATATTCTGCAATGTACTTGGTACATTAAAGTTGTGTTTCTTCAGCAAGTCCACCAATTCAGTCGCACATTGTTTATTAATTCGTCCCTCGTTCTCCTCCAGTTCGTTCCAATAGCTCAAAGCCGACTGAATATCCTGACGATTACAATGAATTTTCATTATTGCACTTGACGTTAATGCATTATCAAAGGCACTAATTGATAGACGTTTGTTCGCCGCTTCTAAAGTCTTAAGAGGCAAAATCTTACCCTCGTTCACCCATCGTTGCACGCGAGTTGTTAAATCACTAAGACGTAATTGTGACTTTTCCTGAAACAAACAAAACTAATAATTATCCACTTGCTTAACCTAAAACGTATGGCGTTGAATTACCGATAATAATTTCAATATAGGTTTCTCCAATCCCATTTCAGCCAAAGCGGAAATAAGACCCATACGTGCCCCTCCTGCTCCATGAACACTTGCAATCGCGTTAATAACTTTTTGCAAAAGTTTCTCATCCTTGGTTTCCAAAACAACGCAAAGTACTTCTAATTGTAATGGAGTTGCTCTGTATTCGGTAGCGCAGTTGCAGAAATTTGTGACTAGTTTATCAACAGTCTCACTGAAAAACATTTAACATTATCAAACCTATCAAAGAGTCTACAAACATACGGTTTGACAAAAGGTCGTAACATCGGCCCTAATATCACATTTGTCGGCTTGCAGTAATTGCGTTCAACTAGCAGCTGAAATAATTTAAACGCGTCCTCGGGTCGTTGTGCGGACCCCAATAAATTCCAACAGTTTCGAACCATTCCCTTATCGACTCTGGAACGAATTAAATTGATTAGTTTCTCCTGTCAAATCTTTATCTTTCATATAAATAATACTTCATTGGTTTGGCTTCCTTGCTGATAACCGAAATCGCTTCGTCGACAACACCATTGCGCACCAACAATGTCGAATAATCGATTATCTTAAACGTATCAATCTTAAAACTGGGATAGGTAACTTTTATTTCTTTGTAGACATTCTGCGCAAAGGTCAAGTCACCACTGAGCACAAGTGAATGAAACAATGCGCTTTTCATTCCTGCAGTTTCTTCATAGTTTCGACTCTTCGCGTATAACCTCAACTCTTGAACACGGTCATGATGACCGAGTTTCGCGTGCGCCATGATCAATTTGCGCAAAATACCTCGCGTTTCCATATTTTTCGACTCGAGTTCAACCAAATGATTTTCCAGTTCTTCAACATTCATATCCTTCGGATGCGCAATATACGCAACAGCCTGTTTGGTAATGTCCATTAGTTTTTCTAGCATAGCTTCCAAGTCACCCTTAAACTTCGTTAGATGTTCATCGCTACCAATGGACTGCATCATGTAATCGTAGAACGTTGAAGTGATTTTTAGCTGATTCTTTTCGAGTGCATGTACTAAACAAGCAAATTTCGCTATGTCGTTCGCATTGCGACATGTTCTCAGACAACGATTAAGGAAAATACCCACCCAATCCGTACTGGGTGAATTAGTCTCACAGATCTTTTGCAAAAGTGGTACAACGCTTTCATTATGTGTAAATTCCCAAGCGGAAACAAGATTTGTCATTATCCGGTCACCATTCAGAGGAATTTTATTGCTATTTACACCTGGAAATTAAACAAACTTTAGAATGTTCAACTATGACCAGCTAAGCGCAACTTACATAGTAATTTTGCATCATCAATGCGTTTATCTCTTAGCAATTGTGATACCAATGGCGACAAAGCATCACGCTGCATAATATTGGGTATTTGTGTAACGCTTTGCATTACGCTTAGTGGATCATTCAAATTATAGTATTTAAAGACGTAATCTTCAAATGTGGAATAATCTGGTTTTACATTAAACTCATTCATTTTCTTCAAAACGTGCAATATTCCAAACTCCCCTTTCTGCTTGCCTTCGGATTGCAACACAGGCCAGAAGAAGTGCGGTCGTACAAAAGGCAAATACCGCATTGCAAGATAACAATCAGGAATCATTTGCTTCTGAAGAGTCATGAATGTCAAATCAAACAGTGCGAATGCGTTTTTCCCCTGTAGTCGTCGTGCTGCATCAATTGCAGTCTGTATGGGTATCTTACAATCAAGCATTTCACTCAACAGATTTTGACCGTACGGTTCATTAGGTATAGGCTCAACGAATGTCGTATAAAAATGGACGGCTGCATCTGCTTGGTGCCTATTAATCAATTGTAGACACATTTCATGTACAGCATTCATGAATGTACGATCTTTAGCGTCCCAGTCGAAATCTCCGAGAATATCCTCAAGCCACAAATGGTGGCCGCGCGCGCCCATCGCGTATAGCAAGTCCATATATTCCTTGTCTTGCTGAGTTAATTTTGGTATAATCTCCAGAAATTGTCGAAATTCGTTACGATTGCCATAGCTAACCAATCCATCCAATATTGCCCAATTTGTCTTAGTTGTTATAGGTACTTTAGTTAGTTTCATAGTTCCAAGAACGTAATTTGCGCCCTCTAGCCCCTTGTGAAATGTGTAGCCTATAATGAGTGCGTTGAAAACGTTCTCATCCACAGCAAGTCCTTGCAGCTTCATTTCAGTCAATATATCAACTGCTTCATTAACATCTCCCAGTTTTGAATAAAGTTGTAATAGTTTTAAGTATGTTTCCTGATTTGGCTGATAAGGTTTTGCCTGTTCTAAGAATGCTTTGTAATCAATGCTCAATTCATTCTCAATGCATGCTTGAACATAGGCATTGAATAAGTTGATGCTGCTTAATTCCTTGTTTTTCTGGATATCATCCCATACTTTTTGTTGCAATTGTCGTCGCGTGTTTAAACAGCGGATATCAGAGTTGTTTCCACATTGTCTAAGCTTAAGTATTGCTGTTTCTTCACTGATATCTGGCAATAAGACATATTAACATGTGTGACATAACAACAATAAGATTGAAATACCTTTTTGAACTGTCTCAGCAGGTACATTATTATCGGGAACTATCGCATTTGATTTTATTTCAATTAAAGGTGGTTTCTTTACACTAGTTTATAAACAATTGGTACAAATGCTGCAATATGATTAAATTCTTAAATTTTCTTACCTTATTTTTGTTGTAGAAGCAAAATTGAGACCACTTTGCAGGTTAATCCGGCAGACGTTTGTATAGTTTGTACCTCGAGACCGTGCAGATAATCGCATCAACAAGGGAGTAATCCGTTTTGTATTCATTCTTGATAACTAATTTGCAGAATGTAAATAATCACAGCTTATCACACATTGTATTGCCAAATTTTAGCAACACAAAACTGTGAGGTGTGAAACAAGGATATAAACAGATCAATATTTGGCAACATACGCTACATTTGCCAGTAATTTTGAAAAAATTAATAAATGTCCAAAAAAGCACAAGTCCAATTTTGATCTTGTTAAATCGTCTATTAATGTGTTTACTATGAAGCTAAAATGTGACTGCAATTTTTGTAAACACAGCTGTCAGTGCTGGAACTATGTATGTTATGCAACACATCTGGCATCGAAAAATTTGCCAGCCATATTTGTTTACATCAGCGCATGCCGTTTATTTAAGGTTATATTCAAGTGATCAGTGTGCGGAATTAAAGAAAATACGTTCAATATTAGTGAAGTAATACAAAACAGTTTTAACGCAATCATGAAACGGCTTAGTGAAGAACGAACAAAAATTTTGTTTGGGAAATTATCCAAATAGTAAGTATTATAGCTGTTGCTATGCAACAAACTAGTAGCGAACCATTTGTGTTTTCAGTATTGGTTCAAATATTAAAATGCTAATTGAACGGCCTGATGGATTATACTGCTTCCGCGAACAAAAGGATCGTGTATACTATCTTTCCGAGAAAATTTTGAAACTGGCTGAGACTGTCTCAACTGATCATCTTGTTTGTGCAGGCACATGTTTTGGGAAGTTTACCAAGAGCAACAAGTTTGTACTGCATATTACAGCACTCACATACCTTGCGCCATACGCTCAGTGTAAACTATGGCTAAAAACAGCTGCAGAGCAACAATTCCTTTATGGCAATCATATTGCTAAATCAGGCATGGGAAGAATCAGTGAAAACACAGAGAGATATAGTGGAGTTGTTGTATACAGTATGAATGATCTGCCCCTAGGTTTTGGTGTTGCAGCTAAAAGCACAGCAGATTGCAGACATGCAGACCCACTATCAATTGTCTGCTTTCATCAATCAGATATTGGAGAATATGTTCGGTCAGAAGCTGATCTTTTATAATAAGCACTTAGGTAGTACGAAAATAATTAATTAAATAATTACATAATTGCTGTACTTTATTCAAAATTGGTTCCATATTTACATTGCTGGTGAGTTTCAATTACCATCTTCCTCCTCCATATCCTCCATAACCTCCACCTCCATATCCACCATGACCATATCCTCCATGCCCATATCCTCCATGTCCATATCCACCATGTCCATGATGATGACCTCCATGTCCATAATATTTAGTAGTTTTCTTAGGTGGCATTGTGTACTTTGGTGGTTCAGTTGGAGGTTCAGTAGGTGCCTCAGTTTCCTTAATTGGTTTCTTTGTAAATTTAAGTTTTAGTTTATCAAACAAGTTTTCATCTTCTGGTCTTGCCCAGCAAGTGGCAAGAACACAAAACACTGCCAGTAGTAGAAAGAGTTTCATGTTGCAAGTAAGTTTACTAATCAACACATAACAAATTAATTTGGTAAATTTGTATTTATATTCCAGTTGGCCCACATTAAAAAATATTTGCAATAATTATAGTGGTACACATGCCATGATTGCCATTTTTCTAGGAACTACATGTGTTTAACATATTTAAGAAAGAATTGCGCTGATAAGTATTGTTTTTTTGATGATTATGACACTACTAGGTTGTATAATGGGCAAATGGAATTAATATTTACAAGCAAACGTAAACATTCTCGTAGTGATATTTTAATTATTTCGCATTTGCTATCTTTCGAATATTTAATAAATACTTCAATATCGCTAGAGGCATGTTCAAATTCGTTACTATTTGGGTGAAGAAATGGGGACAATGTAATTAATTCGTAATTACCTAAAAATTACCTAATTAATCGTTTTTTATTCAAAAATTTGGTTGAAGATTACTAAAATATTATTTTACTAATACGTTACTAAAGTATTGAAAGTTTGGATAATGAGGTTTATTTGTTTGTCCGTCATTTATTTTTAGCTGTAAAATTATTTGAAAAAGTTTGTTCTTATATACAATTTTTCGTGCATGTCCTATTAATACCCATGCGACGACACTGTGTGAGTGTGTTGTATGAAAGGAGAGACGGTTAGCACTCCCCTAGACAAGGTTGGAATATAATACACATGCGGTTAAGGCACCTTGACCGTCCGATTTTTTTGAAAATGTACTTTCTGCAACAATTATTGTACTTATTGAAATAATCTCATTTTATCCAAACGTGCGGATAATGTGGATAAGTTCAAGTTAAAATTAAACATGATGAAAGTAATTACAGTTTATGGAAAGACCTTGCAAAGACGGGTGCCACACCTTTATAAATGTCATTATTTTTAATGTATAAAGTGGTTACATGCTTAACAAATGAATTAAATTGGTATATTATCTATATTTCCCATAATAAATATTTAATGCAGTGATCTACCGAACTGAGATAAAGGTTAGCGTAGCATCGGTGGTTCAGTGGTAGAATGCTCGCCTGCCACGCGGGCGGCCCGGGTTCGATTCCCGGCCGATGCAATGGTTTGCACTTTTTATTTCGAAATATTGTTGATTCAACAAAATCAAACCTCTGATGGTTGAAAGCGATATGCAATAAGATTAATTGCTTTTCTGCATAGGACGTAGTTGATTATACATACAGAAACGTCCTTCGCCAATCGTCCGCTCACATTATTCAATGATTGCAATAAACGCACATTTTACTACTGCATTGCTAAAGAACGAAGCAAAGTAGCCGAAAGTAAGACCGCGCGAACGCTCAGTTGAGCACCAATTCGCCGCGAACTAAAGAACTGGACAGAGTTATGCGTCTTTGAAACTAGATCAAAATTTTCGTTGCTGTGCGCTATGGTGAAATGTAAAATGCGCTTTTCATACGCCGCACTTTTGATTGCATGCGTGCAAATTGTTCGTGTTTGTGCGTTAAATTCAACTACGGAAAGTGTCGCATCCAAATCGAAGCATGGCTCATCAGTGACAACAATCCTAAATAATGAATCAGCCACGGATAATAGCATTAAAGTCGATGAAAGAACCGTCGAAGAACTTAAAGAAATGTTGAATAATGTGCGTGCTAGAATATCTTCATTAACAAGTCATTCGACGCTGATTAAAGACGAGGGAAACTCTTTCAAATTAGCGACAGCGGAAAGCAAAGCATTGAGTAATAATGCGATTCCGAAAGAGTCTGAAGTATTTGATAGACTCGCGGATATTGATGATATGGGAAAATTTGAAAAACGTGTAAGTAATTTTTGCATTATTTAAATAATTTAAGCAGTAAATAATACAATAAGTATGTCAAGGTTTTAAATATAGATGGTGGTTAATGTCAAGGTTTTCACTGCGCGCCCCTAAGCGGCTTCAAAATAATCTTTGGGGTTAGAAAATAGAAAGCTTGTTTAAATTTGTTGATCAATCAAGATTTGTAAAATTTGATTGGCTAAATATGTGCACATATGTGTGACTTAAGTGTATTTTCACAATGAGATTAGATTTATTAGATATGCTGAAAGAATAAATTCTTATAACACGTCAAAAGTCGCTAGAGTGTAAAGACACGCTAGTTAAAAAGTTATTTCACATTGAAAGTGCAAAGTTACGCAACCATCTGGTTGCCGTTTGTGGTGAATAAAATGTCCATGCAATAATTACCATTTGTTTATTTGTTTGCTGACTCGCTTACTGAATTTGTGCACAATCGCAGTTGAATTGAAGTCATATGTATCCAGTCTTGTGCAAACGTAATGTGCTTATTGGATAACTAAAGTTGTTAACAATTTTGACGTAATCCGCAGATACGCGCCGTTGACATTGAATTAGAACTTGGGAAAGTTCGCGGACGCGTGGGCAAAACTGAGACGAAGCGCAGAATCTTTTATGGATTTCGCTCGATGCGATATGCAGAACCGCCACAGCGATTCGAACCCTCTGAGCCTGTCAAGCCCTGGAAAGGTATTTACGATGCTACCGAGGATAGAAATAGTTGTATACAAGTACCAGAAAGTGATTCAGGCATTCCTGAGTCTGAGGATTGTTTGTATATTAATGTTTACACACCTCAGGTAAGTTTTTAACATTCAATTATCATGTAAGTGCTTTTACTTCTTGTATTTTCTAGCTACCAAGTGATGGTCAACAAGATTTATTGCCCGTGATGTTTTGGATTCACGGTGGTGCGCAAATGAATGGAGACTCGTCGTATAATTATTACGGCCCTGATTATTTCCTGGAACAAAATGTCGTTGTAGTTACCTTGAATTTCCGGATCGGTGTTTTTGGTAAATATTAAATTAATTACTTAATGGTGTACTTAAATCTAATGTGATTTTTTAGGATTTTTAAGTACTGGTGATTCAGTGTGCCCGGGTAATAATGGATTGAAGGATATTTTACTCGGTTTGCAATGGGTGCAGAAACATATAAATCGTTTCAGCGGAAATCCGCAGAATGTAACTCTCTTTGGTGAATCTGCGGGGGCGGCAATGGCAATGTACTTGGCGCAATCACCGCTTACACGGGACAAGAACTACTTTAATAAAGTAATTGCGCAAAGTGGCAATACCTTATGCCCTTGGTCATTCCAACGTAATCCAAGAGACGTGGCGAATCGTATTGCAGTTGCCACACTTTGTGGTCTTATGATCTTTGACAGCCAACTATTAGTAAACTGTCTCAGAAGTGTGGATGTGACCGTGTTAAAATTAGCAGCTTTAGGGGTGTTTCTTGGAGTAAGTAAACTTTTAAAGGTTAGAATTCGAAATAAACTTTCTCATGTATTTTAGGATTCTGGATTCTTGGTGGGGATATTAAATGGTTTAGCTTTCGCTCCCAATTTGGAAGTACCACATCCTAATGCATTGGTAACCAGTAAGAGTTACGACCAATTGAAAAGGGGTGATTTCCCGAATATGCCCTATATTCTAGGATTCAATTCCGAAGAGGCTTTAATTGTTGCAGATAGTACGACAAGTTTTATATGATGAATTATATGCTTTAATACTGGTTTCTTGTAGATTTAACATTATTGCGGCCACTGCTTTTGCAAGTGGATGCAGCACCAGCAATTCTCGTTCCGACTGATATGTATGCGTCGTTCTTCGACTCGGTGTTAAACGTGGCGAATTTCATTCGTAACTTTTACTTCGACTTGGCTCCGATTACGCTCAACAGCAATGCTAAAATCATCAAAGTAAGATAAAAGCGATTGCATCACCTCGTTGCTTAATGTGATTAATTTTCCAGTACTTGAGCGACCACTTGTTCGATCGACCAACACGCGAAGCCGTTGAATTGCTAAGTCGTCGTGCGCCGGTCTACTACTATCGCTTTTCTTATTTCGGCAAACTGGGACTGTGGAAGACAACTATTGCCGGTTTGGGCAAAGTTCAACATAGTGCGGATCTTAATTACATTTGGCGCACGAATACGAAGAACTTTAACAATACGGATCTCACACAGTTCACGAAGTTGGATAAACTTGTGCGCAGCAGGCTGATTAAGATGTGGACAAACTTTGCAAAGACCGGGTATGCATTGTTGGTTAATTGTTTACTGTTTATTTGGTGTATTTATTATTGCAGAAATCCAACTCCGGTCGTGGATATATTGCTGGAGAATAAAATTTGGCCATCGGCAAATGCAATTTCGAATAGCACTGATATAATCTGTATGGACATTGGCGAACATTTAAAATTGGTGCGGAATCCAGAAAACAATATGTTTAGTATGTGGAAACGATTGTATAATGTATATGGAAAACCAACAGATACATTTTAAGTTGCACCTCAATAATGTAAATTTATTTTGTACAAAATAAAATCGATTTAAGTCAAAAGTGCAGTGAGAGATCTATCAGTAAATAATTAATGCAATACACTTAAATTAAGGATGAATCGTGAATTAGTAAAGTAAGCGTCTATTATATTGAGCGTTTCGAGCTAAATAAACAAATAAAAGTTTTAATTCCTAGGCAGCAACACAGTCAAGGGCACAGAGGTAGAACACTTGCATGGTAGTCCTGGGATCATGGGTTCCATTCCCAGAGTTTTTGGTTAAATTAAAAATTTAATTGATAGTAAATGCTAATTCCTAATGAATTTTTAATGCGATGGTCATTTATGTCTGTTGGTACCTAAATTCAGGAATAAGGAGGCAGTCACAGGTCAGTTGCCCGAGCTGGCCGACTTGACGAGGAGCGGAGCTAGGGGTGGATCGTCGAGGAACAATCTAAATTCGTAGGGATTCAAAAACTAAAAATGGTGCCTCCCTCGGATGTACGGCTAAGTTTACTGAGATATCATGGAACATATAAGAAGTTTTTTAAAAGCCCGATTTATCCTTTTCGGAAATCGAACCCAAGACACCCAGATCGTAACGATGGACCGCTAGGCTAGGGATTGTTGTTACCCCGGCAAATTCGATTTTGGTCTTATAACTACCACAGAACATTACTATGGAAGTGACACTTACTGTTTTAAAACTTAACCTCAAATCAGTTTGAATTAAAACAGATGGCGCGGATGGAATGCACTGCCACTTCCGGGGATCGAACCCGGTACCTATAAAAGTGGGATCCCGAATGTTGTCGTCACGATAATTAGGTGAATTAGATCTTGGCCTAACACCCTCAAAGTATAAAAACTTTTTATACTTTCCAAAAAAATAACGAAAAATTTACTTGGAGTATAAGACCTTTCACTTCGACTAAAATTTAAACACAACACTCTCCGCTAACTAGTTAACAATCCTCCTTAGCATGTAACTAACTGATTCTATGATCCTAAAATACCAATGAATAGAATTAAGAAGATACAATGTATAATCGTGTCAAATCACCGACACATTAACGCTACAATAATAAATAAGTTACATATATTGAGTTCATTCATTGAGAGCAAATTCTAAGGCGACATTCTTTATTCAAAATTTAAACGTATCACAATCAAATATAAAAAGCAATGTTATCACAAGAACGCATATATTGTACCTCACTATATAGTGTGGATACAACAACTAGCTATCAAATACATTGCTGTTCAAGTCCTAGAGAAGTTAACGATGCTGCGCGATTTAGTGTTACAAACCCATAATGGGAACGTGCGCATTGGTGCAACTCATAAAACCTTCATAATTGCTGAAATTGGTCAAAATCACCAAGGAGATTTCGAGTTCGCCAAGAGATTGATCCAATCTGCAAAGGTAAGACAAATCCTAAACCTTTGATAGATAACTTCAACATTGCATGCCTTAGGATGCTGGTGCCGATTGCGTTAAGTTCCAAAAGTCATCTTTGACGGAACGTTTTACCGCAGCCGCTCTTGCTAGTCCATACGTTAGTGAGAACTCCTGGGGAGCCACTTATGGAGAGCATCGAAGTCACTTGGAATTCTCCGAACAGCAAATCGTGGCTCTTAATGATTACGCCAAAGAAATTGGCATACTATTTTCATCATCTGTAACAGATTTATTGTCCTTGGAATTTATACAATCCTTGAATCCACCATTCATTAAAATAGGATCTGGAGATTCAAACAATTATCCATTACTTCAGAAAGCAGCTTCACTGAAAATTCCGTTAATCATATCAACCGGAATGCAAAACATGAGAAACATTGAAACAATCTACACTGTTGTTTCCGAACACCATAATAATTTCGTTCTAATGCATTGTGTCTCCGCTTACCCAACGAACCCGGAAGATTTGCATTTAAACACTTTGCACACATTTCAACAAAAATTCCCAGGAATCCACTTTGGATATTCCGGCCACGAGGAGACAAGTATTGCTGATTACGCTGTGGCTGCAGGAGCAAGGGTAAACCCAACCTCATTATAACGAATCCCGCGCTAACCTTCTTCTTTCAGGTAATCGAACGCCACCTTACCATGGATAAGACCCTAAAGGGTAGCGACCATACTTCTTCATCAACACCAGAGGAATTCTACGCTATGGTCCTCCGAATTCGTCATATCGAAAAGGTAATGGGCAGCCCAGACCGGACTTTCTTCCCATGTGAAGCTCCTTGTCGTTTAAAACTTGGCAAGTCTTTAGTCGCTGCACGCAACCTAGCACGTGGAGAAATCCTAAGGGCCCAAGATATCGCAATCAAAGCGACAGGTAACAAGAATATTAGTGCGGATTTCTACTACAAGTTTATAGGTTTGAAAGTCATCGCTGATGTCGAGACAGACGAACCACTAACGTTGTCAAATATTCAGGAGACTGATCATTGCATTCTGAGATAAAGAAAAACACACCACTTTCTTCTACGCTCATAACAAATTTTAATTCGTAAAGTAACTCCAATCAAAAATTCTATTTCAAAGTTAAAGAAAACACGTGGGTCTTGTAATAATTAATAAAAAATAACTATCCATATTAGCAGCAATCGGACGATTGATTTTCTAATAACTTTATGAGCTTAAAATTTTTCAAATTCTAAAATGTTTGTTGTTTAAGATGAAATGATTTGTTTAGTGCAACGAAAAAATAAAAGCTAATCGAAGAAACCGATAAAAAAACAAAGATTATTCGTACTTCTTTATATCGTACCAGCCGTATCGACATGTGGATCTTGCCAGGCAAAACAAATTAGATCAATGTTGAGCAACAACACATCAACAATTTACATCATTGATTGCATTGCCTCCCCATTCCATTCCATATTAGAACAATTGCAGTTTGTGCAACAAGCATCCCCCGATGAATCACCACCTCTTCTTCTTCATGTCGCACATGCTTCCAGGTTATTTTTGCCCGTCTTGAATACACCTCATATTCTGTCATGTCGTTCGTTGATTGGCCGTCGTCGTTCGTCACGTCTTTTGCTGCCCACGATTTTGCTTTCACTTCTAAGTAGCATGAGTTGTATGTTAAGCAGATATTTTCCTCATAATCTATCGCAATTGATGCATTTGTAGCCGTTTGCGCATCCATAACCGCTGACTGAACCCTTGTTGTGTGAGTGTGTCGCTTCATACTGACAATTTATATTCCGGGTCCATAAACTCTCCCTCCGTCATTTTTGCGTCGGTCTGAAGTCGTAGCATGGAACGTTTTGATTTAAGTAGAAGAAATTAACGACATTGTTGTTCTTGTTGTTGTTTGTTTGGTATACTTGGATTTACATTGATCGTTAAATCCAATATAATCAGTAGTCGATCCCATTTCGTCGCACCTCCACATTTGTGATGTGATCGATCGATTTGTTTGTTATTTGAACGCATTGCGATCGTTGTACATTGCTGATTTGACTGCTGGTCGGTACATTTGGACTTGTTTTGCTGTTTGTTGCAATTAATCGCGCCCCCAATGTCGATTGGCCTTCAGTATGGTTGCGAAAACTGAGTGCCGGGCTGATAGAACGCCGAGCGATCGCCCTGATACGTTGAATCTTGCGATAGGAGTCCATCCATCTGTGATTGGTACTCAGCCATGTACGGATCCTGGCTTAGTTCGGCTTGCGATAGTCCCGGCTGCGACAGGCTGAAGCCTGGTTGAGACAAGCCCGGCTGAGACATGCCTTGCGTCAGCTGTAGGCTCTGGCTGAACGTCTGAGTCTGTTCCTGGCTCAGTGTCTTGCTCTTCAAGCCCGGACGAGTTTGATTCATATTATTTTTACGTGTTCGTGGTGTTTGCGTTTGACGTGCCTGCAGCGCCTGCTGATGTTGGTTGTAGAAACGCGGCGGAATATGGGCCATATTCATAAACATACCCACAGGTACTGGCAGATTGTTCATAGCTGCTTGCGCTCGCTCAGGTGATATGTACGAAATGGGATCGTGAGTGCGACTGAAGACGTCTAGAGGTACAGCCGCACGAGGATAGTTGTACTGGCCTCCGTTGATTGCGACATTTGTACGATCGTATACCGAGCCAGGCACCAATGCCTCACGAGCGTCAAACATCGACGTAGTCATGAAATGCGAACCCGGATTTTCAGAGTTAATCAGCTTCTTGGGTTTGGCAAATTGAATCATAGACTCTTTCAAATTGGATAGAGGACCTTCAACAAGAACCTTTTGCTCCTTGTAGAAAGTCAGCAAGTGATTCCATAATGGTTGCTTTGACAGCACTTTCGGATTTCCAACAATGATGATACCGTATTTTGCACGGGTTAAGGCTACATTCAAACGTCTCGGATCGTTGAGGAAACCAATCCCTTGATGTTCATTCGATCGAACACAAGACATTATAATGATATCCTTCTCGCGGCCTTGGAAGGCATCGACACTGGCAATTTCAATTTCCTGATACATCTTGCTATGCAAGGAACCCTGATATTGCATGTGCTGTACTAAATAAGCCCGCTGACCTTCATACGGTGTTATAACGCCAATTTGTTCTGGTTTTACACCACCTCGTAAAAACCTGCAAATACAAAAAAAAACAATAGCGATTATTTGCATTTCAGATCAAGATAACAAAATTCACCTGGTGGCAATCTTTTCAACGTTGGCAGCTTCCGTGCGATTGAGATAACTCGTACCGGATCCAGCAATCTCCTCCTGGCCTTGTGTAACATGGAAGAACATTGGACGATCAAGCATGGGCCACGGAAAATCGACTTTCTTTAGGCGTCTCTCGTCGGCACAAACGCCATTCTGCAGACTGCCCTCGTAGAAGAAATTCGATGGGAACCGAGACAACTCTGGATGCATGCGGTACTGAACTTCCAATCGAAATGGGCGAATACCCAGCACGACAAGACGCTCAAACAAGCTTTGAGACAATCCGGCACGTGCGGCTTTCTTACACATAACAACAGGACCCAGTTGACAATGATCGCCCACTAGAATGAGTTGCTTTACGCCCAGTACAACAGGCACCATACATTCCGGCTCCGTAGCTTGCATACTCTCATCGATAAGAATCGAATGGAATTTCAAACGCACCAAACGAGGATCGCCTGCGCCAACGCACGTACAGCAAATGACATCAGCTGCTTCAAGCAATTCTTTCTCAGAGGCTTTCTTCAATGTGCGATACCGTTTCTCATCCACCGAGCTTAATTCGCCAGTCTCGTCCTTAAGCTGCTGCAATTTCTGCAGCTCGGTATTCGTTTCCATTTTACGGATTTGATTATGCAGAGCTAAAAAGCTTACGGGCGAATCAATCGCTTCACGCGATTTTGCACACAAGCGAACCACTTTCAAGTTTGTGCGATGTATCTTCTCTGTGAGCTGATCAACTGCCGTGTTACTGGGCGCACATACGAGAACCGGCCCACCATTCTGCTTTACCAATTGGTAAACGATTGTTGCAGATGTGACGGTTTTGCCAGTTCCAGGTGGTCCTTGAATTAAGGATAATGGACGTTGCAATGCATGCTTAACTGCATACACTTGTGAACGATTTAAATCTGGCAAGTTTGGTGCGGAAAAGTGTTTTGGCAAATGACAACGGAAAAGTACTTCTTCCACTTCATGTCCAAGCAGACGATGATAAATGTACGGAGATACAGAAGTATCATCAACAGCAAATTTACGCAAAGCAAGCTGCATCCTATCAAAGCTTGTGCTTTTCCAAATAAAATCAACAACGAAATGACTGCTACATTCTGTAGGAGCTCCCATGCTATTCTTCAGCTCTATACCAATATCCTCTCCAAAGTTATCGGGCACTTTAATGACATGTCCAACCCCTGCCCATGGTTTGTGCATTTCGCCAACGTAACGCAGCCGCAGTTCATCTCCGTGCATCAATTTCATATCGCCATCGGTTTTAGCCAGCGCAAAATACGCAATCGTTTTCTTATTTAGTCCAACGTCCCAACGCACATCAATATTCTCCTGGGTTTGAGACTCTTTCAAACGCTTATCATAATCAGCTTCCAGCTTAACGAGAGGGCCAAAGATATTCTGATACTGATAGCCATCCTCATAACGCAATAGTACTTGTTGCGGTTCTTCATCAACACCAGGCTTCTCCAAATCTTGAAATGTGGCATCTACATTATCTTTCCACAATTCCTCCAACTTGTTTATTTGCTGGGCGGAAATTTGACGAGCGCGCAACTGTTCCTGCTCTGAAGGCACCTTCACCAACCAAGTGAGAAAACAACGGTCAGAAATCAGTGGTTTCCATTGTTCTTGTTCCCAATTCATATCCTAAAAATCAAATGAATCAAACGTCACACTAAAAATGATTTGACAGTTTACCTTTAATGAGTTTTGAGCAGCACAGGGTTGCCTGCATAGAAGGACAACAACTGAATCAGCTTTTGCTGGAATAAAACCCAAAACAAACACATTTCTGACACCACAACTATAGCATTCCAAAACTGTTTCACCAAGTGGGCCATCCTTGTGGAGAGTTACTTCCTTATGCTTGGCACGTACCTAAAATAGCATATATGTCATATTGTAAACTGAACTAACTTAAATGTCATACTAAATGATTAATAATGTGGCTTCCAGATGTATTGCCTCTACCATTGCAAAACCACTTCTTGCACAAGTTGCACATGACAACACAGTTTGGCTCATGGATTCCACAATATTTGCATGCATAATCAGGCAGCTCTTTACTATAAAACTCCTCATCATCTTCCTCAAATTGCAGTTCTGCAAGGGCTGAAGTGGCTGCATTAAGCTTGCTTGCAATGTTTTTTGATGCAACACCATTAACCTGAAATGCAACTCATTGTAAGTGGACACAGATTCATTTTAAAAGAAAGCAACAACAAAGAAATTTCCACAATGTGTACTGCATTTTTAGGTTGGAATCATGCTGTACTCACTTGCAATGTGGACGATTGTGGTCCTCCCAAATCCAGCTGGGACGCCTGCGTTTGCGAAGGAATCGTAAAATCCGTGAAGTCACAATCGGAGCCCTGGGTATCGGCGCCAATAAGGTCAGCTTCCTCGGTATCCAGAAACGTGAGCGTTTGGGAGCTCGGCCCGTATGCGTCCACACTCATTGCGACGTATTCTGGCGTTGATTATTTCAGACACAATGATGCTAGGTATCTGCTTATTCTAAATCGTCAACCACTACGCACTGAAATCATATCAGACACGTTATTGTTATATAGCGTCAATTTTTCGAACGCATCAAACATCTACACCTGTGGCAGAACGCCATATTTCTTTGATTAATCATCATTTGTTTTATCGTCACACATTCGCGTTTTCCTCTTTCGTCAAAAATGGCGCCGAATTCAAATTCACAGACGATTTACCCGAAAGAAAACAATAACCGAATTAAAATGTCAATAGCACTTTTATATTCGTAAACTATTTGCTTAATCGCAAACACTGATGTGAATGACACGCACCACTTTGATGTTTTGCCACAAATAAAATGTTTCATGTCCGACTGACGTTAACGCTATCTTGACTCAATGAGAAGATGGCGCCAAAATCTTGGAAAAGCGTCAAACTTTCAAATTGAAAATTCGCAAAAATTTATTTATTATTAATTTGTACATTTAGTATTAATAACCAATGCTTATCAACGAATCCTCGTAGCATTAATCTGAACCACTGTGTTCTCTCATTTCCTTTACGTTTTGTTTGTTTGTTATTCGTTAAAGCCAACCAAAGAAAGTTTGTTCATTTATCTGTACATTAAACATTACGACATTGCCAAACCCGTGTTAATTGTTACAACAAACGGATTGATAAATAAATTAACCAAATAGAAACCTATTAATACAAAAATTGTACTGAACAACAAAACATTTCGCAAGTAATTAAACAAAAAGCAATTCGTCGTGAACAATTTTCTTTGCGATTAGTATATAATATAATAATATATATATATATGATAACTAAAGTTTGCTGCGCTTAAATTAGCCGAACGCTGCGGTGTTAATTACGGATTAGTATTGAAACGTAAACTAGTCATTGGTTAGGTTTAATATTGATTGCGTTTCCAAAGCGTCACCGGACAACAGCAGGAAATCGTTGTGAAACGTTTCAGATATATGAACAGGTGGTTGACTAAACGGATAGAAACTATTTACATTACGTAGCATGGACAGCTTAACTTCTTTGGTTTTGCCAACGGTGTTAGTCACACCGTTATAATCCTTCTTGTTCGCGAGCTTCAAACGCAACAAATCAATCTCATCAGCGAGAAAACGATTAATCAAATCAATCTGCGGAGTTCCACCGTTACGAATCTCCAAATCGGGTAGCCACCGGAAATAGCATTGCTTCCAGACGTTGAGCGATGAAATGCCCACTTTCGGATGCAATCGCTCCTTAAATCCTCGGTCGTATAATGGATTGTTGAAGAGGTGCGTGTCAGAATCTTCAAACTGGTCGCTCCAATTCCAAACCGAGCGTAGTATTAATGATTTTCTCTAAAATGTTGAAAACAATTAATTCATTATTCCCTTAAGATGAGACTACCTTACGCTATCATCAACATGGCGATCGTGCTGATTGTTAAACAAAAACGTTTCAAATACTGTGATGTGTGCTGAATCCCAAATGACCGTGAGAAACGTTTCGCTAAATTGGAAAGCACTCGGATACTGCTGCAGTAATTGCCACACGCAATCCAAAAATAGGAGGAAGATGTAGGCGGGTTCGATATCCACATCGAGGATGTGACCCAATCGAAACAGGAATGGATGGCCAAGGCTCACCCACTCCTTCTGAATTAGCGACTGGAAGCCTTTGCGCGTCCTCCAATGCGGATCCAGAATCAGTTGGATTAGGCTGGAAATAATGCAGTTCAAGTCCTGACCTTTATCCTCCTGCAAAACCACCGTTTTTCGATCGTCCAAGAAATCAGCTGCTTCTAAAGCTTTGCCTAAACAGCAGGAGACGTGATGCATCCATTTTGAACTATCTAGCAATCCGTAAAACTTGAAATCCTGCGCTTTGAACAAGCGTGCACTATCGGGTGCACATAATAATCGCAGTTTCAAATAGCTGGCATGAATTTCCTTCGGAGATGGGCAATCTTTCAATAACTCAAAGATTTCCGGTTGTAATTTATTTCGATGACATTTGTGAATTTTCGCAAGAAATACGTTTTCCTGCGAACGATTTGCCACTCCCGGTAGCACTTCAGGCATGCGTACGAGAGCTGCAGATTCATTACCCCATACCTACAAGATTAATGCTAATAAGGATATTAAAGGCGAAATTTTCATCTTACCCAAATGGGAAAACTAGAATTGCGGAAAATCTGAGCACCCTTTAGTATATCATCATTTAATATATCATAAGGTACTACTAAATATTCTGGAAGATGACACGTTACTTGATATTGCCGATTTACGTCTGAGACACGCCAATTTGGAGATTTGCTTCGCTCTAATTCTCGATTCCAATCCTCCCTGGTTACGTACATTCGTGTATCTTTCGGTGGATAATGTGGAATATCGCCATGATCATCCCTATATCAAAAAATAAGCCATTGTTAAGATGAAAATGAGGTTAAATATGTGATGTAAATAAACGCTTTATATGATTGTCTAAATCTCACTGATATCAATACATTAGATATGCTCAAGTGTTTAAACATACTTAAGTCAAAATGTGAAATATGTGATTAAACTCACCTAAATTCATATGCAAAAAGCAGACTTGCTCTCTTTGGAAATGCATGATGAAGAACTGCATTTGTAACTTGCTTACCACAATCCTTATCACAATGTTTAAAACTAAATGTCATTGTTCTCATATTCTACATGAAAATAAACAAGATATTAATAGGTTGTCATTAAAGATATGATATTCTAATACCTTGCATACTATTAACAATTCCTTAATCTTTCCAGATATGCTATGTCCAGGTGTTAATTTCTTCTTGGATTTATCTCCAATTTGGTAAATAGCATCAATAGCAGATAAACAAATCTCATTATGCTTAAGAAGGAAATTATTTTGGGCCCCATAAACAACTTCAGTCTCAAGTTGTGGTGTTGCAAATGATAATTTGAATGTGGTGATGGTTAAGACACCAATTACTGCACTACCTGTACCTCTGTCACTCAATGGCGCAAGCAAAAGAACCTTCTGAGCCTCAATAACAACAGTTTCACCTGAAATTAGATTTTTTAATCACACAAATCCAATTGGATTTTAATGTTATTGTTGTTTACCACTCAACAAGCCCGTCTTTTGATTATCATTTAACGAAATATTCTACAAATACAAGTATGATAAAACTCATTAATGTGTTTGTTCTATTATACATGCCTCCAAAACAGTTTCATCCAAATAACTTTTGAATGTCCCCTCATTCGTGGGATTCATGTTATATGATTGATGTTTAATTGCTGACAAAATCATTTGTTCACTATTATCCCATCATTCACTACAACGAAGAACCAGCTCGCCTAATAAACGACAGCGCGTAATTAACGTTCATTGAAATTTATTAATTCGCTTAACAAACATTTAATGCACCAGTGCACTGCAGTGCTCAGAGGTTATATCATGTACTGACACCTCTTTGACATCATTCGCAGGGGAGTGCGCATCAGTGCGCATACGCATGCGAATGTACGATGAAACGCCGCGATGGTTGGCTTTCTCAAAACGTCGCCTTGAGTAGTTTGCAAATTGAATAAGTATATTGCTTCCACGCGTTTTTTGCTTATTCAAGTTACTAATTATACCCATAGGGCGCGCAGCCTGGGATGTTTGAAACTTTGCATACAGTCACACATAGCCGTCATATGGTCTTTGTTGATATTTGGTTCTTGATAAGCTTCAGTAACAATACGTGATAATTTCGATGAAAAACCGAGTAATATGAAAGTGCTAAAGTTGATTTATGGTAATTTTGTCAATAACTACGCAGTAAAAAACTATCCTACGCTATATTTCAGCTGAGTTAACTTCGAGTACGACGCGTTACTAGTTTTAAACATGTTTTTCAAGTCGCGTAAAAAACTCAAATACTTCCTAACTCCGTTAGGAATTGCTTCCGTTATATTTATCGTTTATCAACTGATAATTTTCAACAAAATAACCACGTTTAATAGGAAGCTGGTAGCGCACAAACTTGGAATACTCGGAATACATCAGTATCACAGTGATTTGTATACACGGTCAGCTGATAATACATTTCAATGTTTATTTTCGCATGAAGTGATAGGATACGAAAATATTAACGATGATTATTGCGACTGTGAAGACGGCACCGACGAACCAGGAACAAATGCATGTCCCGATAAGTCATTCTTTTGCACATCACAAGCAACTTATAGGAATTACAAGAAGATTATCAGCTCCAATAAAGTAAACGATGGTATTTGCGACTGCTGTGATGGTTCTGATGAGTATTTGCACATAAAATCAAATATAGGTTTAGATAGTAAGTATCTAAACATTGCTCAAATCTCAGTACTAATTTTCATTGAATTCCAGGAAATATACAGGAACAAATAGGGAAATACCTTACACCCTGCCCAATTTTGTGCCCATTTGAGGCCTAATTTGTTCATTCATAGGTAATTCCTTCTTACCTACTCAAAAATAACTTGTAATATTACATGAATAAAAGAGACTGATAAAAGATTAATACAACTTGTGGCGTTAAATTGTATTCGTTGTTATATTTTGTATTACATGATTCATCCCTTAATATAAGAGACAAACTCTCTTAAGCCCAATAACTAATGCTGTAACAATTAGAAGCTGGAAAATAATTGGGGATATCATGCACAGCGCCATTACACTCTCTCTTTGCTATTCAGGTGTTTTATACGAAACACATTGATGAGATCAAAATGCATGTAAAGATTTGGGAACATATTCTCAAAGTGCACAGTTCGTGTTACTGGCGCACCTAACCTGCGCAACACGTCCCCGAAAAGTTTCTCTTCTTTGCGAATATTTGGCCGTCTATCATCTTGAATCTGATAGGGAGTAACATGAATGTGAATGGTAATGCCTAGAAGAAATGATCATCATTAAACTCCAATCATTACACAATTTTACAACATCAAACTACTCTACCTAGTCTAGTAAGTGTTTCTAGCAAGGGCTTAGACGTAATCCAAGTGTTTTTACCACCCGAATGTCCACCATCTAACCAGTACATGTCCATAATCCGCGAGACAAAATCCATAGACGATTGATCATCTGGTGTAAGTGTTTTTAAGTAATGAAACTCGTACAGAAACTGATTCAGAACAACGCATCCCTTGCTAAATCCCACAAGTATTATATGGTGTTTACCCAGCTCCAAATTTTCCCTGTTCCATGGCGGGCTATTCACAGGAAGCGTATCCGGGTTATCATCATTCTGTAAACACACGTAACCTCAAATCATTGATCGTCTAATCATGTCAACAATACCTCTGCATCATCGTTAATATGACTAGATTTGGATAATTCCATAGCAGCGTTTATATCGGCTGTGGACATTGTCGCAAGCTTTGTGTTGAGAGCGTCCAACAGCCTTTCGAGATGCTGCAGTGCAAAATGCATGGGCGTATGCTCCGGCGATCCGCAGTTATTGCATGGGACAAAATTCTTAAAGCAGCTAAATGTTTTGTACTCAATTCTGCAAAACGGTTTGACCTGCAAGTTTGTCGTACAAAATCGAACAAACAACAAGTGTCTACCTTGCCGGTCGCACGACAACAACGTGGGCGAACGGAAACGCCGCGCTCATCATGCGTGCGGCATCGTCCAAGTTCCATTTCAAGTAATTCCTGCTATCCCGATGTATTTGCATATTCTCGGTAAAGTCCTACAACCAATGTAATAACATTACCAAAACGTCTTGCCTTCCCGATTCAGCACTTTACCTGCATGTCGCCTCCGAAGTAAACGACCGTCGTTGAAACATCGGAGGCCTGCACGGGAGCAGCGTAAACGACATCGTTGGAGCGCCCCTCATAGCCCATCACGCCGCAGATTCGCAGGGGCGACGTGGGCATTGAGGCCCCCAGCATCCTAGTATGTTTTACATCTGGAACATAAAACACGAACCATAAACATTAGCTGGGTCAGCACAGACACCCGCGAGCTGTGTATTACATCACTCGTGTATCATTATGATTCACAGATGCACTTGCAACGGCATCCGCAATACGCATTCTAATAATACGTGAGGAATATATTTCGTATTATAGTGGACTTTTGTGGCAACCAGATGCGATGTGATTTATTTATAAGTTTAAACTCTTTGCGCAAGTGAATCAAGTCGCCATTCGTCGACAATGAAACCTTTTGCGCAAAATTATATCGAATAAACGCATGCTGCAGTGTAGCGAAATAATTCGTGCAATTAGACGTTCTCAATACACCATTTACACATAAAACAAATGCTATACTTAGCCGCGCATTCAAATGAAAACAAGGTGCACTCGCGCTTTCTCGGAAGGCGTTCTACAAACTCCGCTCCATTACATGTGCGAATATTATTCCAAGTGCTCGCGCTCTGAATGGCTAATTAGGCTCGCAGAGTGTTTCACCTGTCACGAGCGTCCGTCCATCCTGTGATTGATGGCAGTTGAAAGGCTTCCTGTTTTCGTTTTTGCGACAACTTCTCATAAGTCATAAAATACATTAGCCGCGTCTACTTCAGACGGCGGCAAACGCACATTTGTTTTTCGTATCGCATCTGGTTTTTTCCAAATCTGTATTGATTCGTTCACGCGGATGTGGGTGCCCTGTCGACACAGCTCGTCAACTGGGCAATCATCAAGCATGTAAATCATACGAACATCCAAAAATACACGCACGAAGACGTGTTTAACACGTGTACGGCAAAGAACGCTCGCTCTACCCGAGAAACGAAAAAGAAATATAATACAAACATGCGCTATAAATAACCCACCCGCTCATGGCTAGCAGCAGTGCATAAATTCCAAATCATTTGTACGACGATTAAGTCCATTGTGACAAATCGCAATCAATCAGATATCCCACACGCTTTCGCGGAGCGCGTTTTGTAAACGTATTGGCACATTGCCCCAAATAAATTTGCATGTGGCCAACCAGAGCTATATTTCATTCATAGCCTCCAAGCCACGACTCGTAATAACTCTAATAAACGAAACAATAATTCAAACATTAATATCCTGCATACTTATCATAAGTTTACTCGCAACGTGCGCACATGCACACGTGGAATAAGTATAGTTTTTCCATCATAAAAATAGCTTTAAAGTATTGGCTAGCATCGTCTATCTGTCATCGAATAAATGCAAGAAACAAGTTTATGCTGTGTAGGAACCGTGTTGACACGTTAATCGGATCGACACCTGTCGATGCAGGATAGAATTCGAACACGAGTGTCTTCAAGACATTGGCCCATGTCCTCCTTCATTTCGGTGACTTTAACGCGCACTTCCTCACGCATTAAATTGTAGCACATTGCCACAAGTCCGAGACCGACAAGCATGTAGACAAAATTGACCACGAGTTTGGTCTGACTGCCCACTTTAAAGTCGTCGATGTTTGCTCCAGGTACGAAATCGCCCAGACCGATCTTGCACAAGCTGGTGACGCAAAAGTAGGTGCTGTCCAAGTAGGACCATTTCTCCCATTCGGCGAATATGATGGCTCCTGTTGCTATATACGCCCCAATAACCCAGAGGGATGCGGAAGATGGGACAATTACTCGTCTGGGTGGTTCATTCTCATCGTGCTCTGTGCTGCATTCATAGAGCCATGTGTACAACCATCGAAAAACTCCAGCAAGAACTTTACCCATGTTCATAAAGTATAAGATATACAAGGGTATTCCAAACATGGCGTAGAAGATTGTTACTGTTTTACCCATGGTTGTTCGAGGAACCATATTGCCATAACCAATCATGGTGATGATACTGAGGGAAAACATAAGTGCTGCAGGAATAGACCACATGTCTTGCACGGTACGTCCATTGTACCCCTTTTTGATAACATCCACCATAACTGTTTGGTATTTGAGAAGGGCCTTGTCGATTTCCTGGTCGAAACTACTTCGATTGAAGACGTTTTCTTGCGAAGCGACTTCCCAAAGGATGGATGCATATTCAGTGCGGGTTGTGTTCACTTTATTGATGAAGGAATATTCTTCTCGTGTCTCAATGTACTGGAAGGTGAAGGCCCCAACGACGGTGTATCCAACCACCAAGCCGCCAACGCCTACCTGTGTGCACATGAATGCCACCAGTTTTCGGCAGCAGTCAATCACCTTTTCCTTGGCTGGCACCTCACTCGTCGATGACGAGCCGCGACTTCGCACGGAGCTTCTGTTGCGATCACGCTCCATGCTCTCCGCAGCACGGTGTACAAGATTTGACTGCCTTCAACCCGCAAAGGCCGTCCTTTCTCAAGCGCCAGGAGAGCGCCGCGCCGCTTGGAGAGGCGGGCGGAATCCACGTAGTCTATTTTCGATTTATGGTTCCTCTGCTGCCCCAATAACCAATACATCTAAGTAGGTGTTTGTCTCCCACATAATCCTAGTCATTGTATTCAACCGCACACCTTAGGCTACAAGTGTAGTTGTTATGTTCCTCAAACCGTCTAAATAAACAATCATTCATAGGAACTGTCAATATGCCGCAGGTACACGTCATGTCGCTATAAATAATATTCCAATTCGGTCGCATTGCCGTTGTTCTGCGCATTTATTTTAACACCAAAATAATACATTGCCGTTTGAGGTTATGCTGGTAAATTGTTCTTAACTCCAGGTAACATCTAAATACTAAGAACTTACCTAAATGCCAACGTCTAGGCAAAAGCTTGCAACACTTAATCCACAACCGCGATATTTTTAGTTGGTTTAATATAACCGTGGTAATAATAAACAACGTACTGATTGCCAATCAATCGACTAACTAGATTTACTCAAAGAGTAATCATTTGAGGTAATCAAGCACGTTACAACAGCAAAACACATGTTTACAGAATACTAACGCACAAGTTTAAACACGCATTCCTAAAGATGTCGCGCCATACATCGAATTGAATTTTAAATTAATCCAATTAGTTAAACTAATAATTACAAAAACACTAAGAAAGAAAGTTTATTAATGTGAAACTCATTAGTGGAAAATTAAATATAATATAATTATTCGACGTCACGCTCATTTGCCTCGTTTAATTAAAGAGCCGCACATTAATTCACAACAAGTGCAGCACGACTTGCAATTAATTTTTCTCAATTAGCAATCAAGTTTTTCAATCTAAATACCGTCGACGTTTGGGTGCACGAGGTTCATTTATTACAGCGTCGACGTCTGCGCGCGTCAGCAAACTTTTCGCATGCTTTGCTATTTTTCTTTATAGCTAAGCAAATATTGATGCAGTGCGGATGCTTTTAAAGTATTAAAAATGTTTGCGAAATTACTTAAAAACGCCGCCATCACTCATGCGGCTATCGTTGATCCGATTACGAGTTTATAAAGTGCATTTAGATTAATGTAATATTATAAATTAACGCTTTGGACGTTAATTCATCCGTGTTCCTCCCCTAATACAATGTGATCCTGTATACGAAATGTTATTTTCTTCCCATATTTCGGATTATGGTGATTAACTTTCGAGTTAATCTGCGGATGATCTGCGTAGAAATCCTTAAGTACTTTGAAACATAGTTAACTTATTTTTATAGAATGAAATATTTTTCTCAATTGATTAACGTGTTGCCTATATTTTTATCTTTACTTACTAGGTGTACGACGGGTTGTCTAATGTAAATGAGACAAAAACTTGAAAAGTTTCACGTTGAGGGCGACTAAACGAATGCGCTGTTGTCACGTTCGGCCCGGTTGAGGTATACGATTCCGGAGCGCGGCGGAATGCAGAGGGGCGGCGGCGGTGGCGGCGGCAATCGCGCACACACACCTACAACACACGCGCGCGTATGCGAATAAGGAGCACCTAGTGACCGAATGGAGGCAGCAACAGTAGGCGAGCGGAGGCAGAACGAGACGCGCGCGTTCCGTGTGCTTCGTCGGCCAGCCAAACCCGACTTCACCGCCGCTCACTCTCCGCATACCAAAACGCGCGACATTCAAAAAATAAATTCGAAAGTTAAACAAACTCGGGCGCGAAAAACTCGTTTCACTGTGTTGTCAATATCCTAACCTCACTTATATCAACTAAAATTTCAACTTTCACCAATTTCTTGCGATGTGATTTACTTCTGAAAATTTCCACGAAAAACATCGCGTTTTAAAATCCGGGAAAAGTTAAAGTGACGCGTCGATTTATTAATTGTTGGTTGTGATAAAACAAAACCGCATTGTTGGTCACATATCAATCAAACGACGGGGGAGGCGGCATTTAAAATCGCCGAATTGTTCGAGTGGATCATGCACGCGGCGGCGGCGGCTGCTGGAGGAGGTGTGCCCCGGATTTTTCGACGACCTCGGCGGCGGCCCCTCGCCGGACGGTCGACGCATTTGCAGGACAAGCAAGCGGGAGCAGCAGTAATTTCCACTCCCTGGATAGCTCTCGACACCGCCACCGCCGAAATATACAAACAATAAATGCAAACGTACTTTCAAGCATTATTATCATCGAATTACATAACGCCGTGCACGCAACAACCAACTAAAGTCAACTCGAAATACATCAATACCAACAAAGTTAACCTCAAATAAAACGTATTAAGCAAACGGAGCATCGAGAATTCAAAAGTTGTCGAAACATTTACCAGTGTAAATACACCACTAATTATTCAATTCAGAGTGCGTGATTGATGATTGGATTGTATAGGCTGTAAATCGAAAATTTAATCACTTCTCTAATTAATTGGACAATTGCATAATTAGTAATTAAGTGTGTCGCTAATTACGTGGGGAGAAATTCTTCGCATTCTTGCCAGTATGACGATAAACTTTACGCATTGAATGGATTCATCGATTGTCTTTTGATAAACTATGAAATAATGGTAAGTGTTATCCTTGATTACCCACTCTTAATCATCTAAATCAAAAACACGCATTACTGAATATAATAAACAAAATCAATACAATGTAAGGATAATCAGAGAGAGAAAGAGAGTGTTAAGTTAAAGTAGAATAAGTAAGATTATCCTTATTTAAAAAAAATTAATTTTCAGCAGCTAAATGTAGGATGGAATTAATTAGCCGCAAAACCGCGCGTAAACTTGCACACATTCGCATGAAAATATATCATGTTGCTACTTATATTGCGCAAAATGCGCAAACTCCTGAAAATATTAGCTGAAAACACACACACACACTATGTGAAGTTAATGTGTAACATATACGAAGTAAATGCGTAGTGTACGGTTGTGTGCATACGTATTTATGTTTAATTATTATTTATGACCTTGCAAAAGGACATGAAATATGCATGCACAGTGCTCACGGCTCAATGTGGCGGCGGGGCATTTCGCAACATACTTGACTCGCGCGCACATCGCAGCGAGCGCAAACAGGAAGCGGCTTAAATTCGCATGCGAATTGCGAGTCGGACGGAAAGCGAGAAGGATGGCTCATGGTGAGAGAGTGCTTTTCTCTCCGCATATCGTCGCATTTCTGCAAATTAAGCGAATTGAATTAAGGGCTGCGCATGAAGGTACAAGTGGAAATGAATGAATTAAATATAAAAGTAGTCAAAGGTGGACATTTAATTACGAATTCTATGACACGGGTTTAATTAAGCTTTTAGTTTATGCATAAAAATTTACCCTTTAAGCTTTCGCATCTAACCCTATTTTGTTGCTTAGTGCAAGTAATAGGCGTTAAGGTTCTGGATGAATGATTGCGAATTTAATATTCATGCGGAAGTGATAGAAAAAATGTTTATTCAGAAGTTGTTGTTCTGTATCTTTTTAAATCATTCAATTTGGTTCATGATTTTGTTGGTTATAAAATTTAAAAGAATAGAATCGGTGGTTTCATGATGTGTCATGAGTTGCGATGTTGCAGTTAAGGGTTGAATGTGAAGTGTTGTGAGTCCTGGCGCGAGTGGAGATGCTGAAGAGGGCACCACGGGCGTATTTTTCTGAAATGAGGTGTATAGGGTTTTATTAATATCGCAGGAATTAAAGGGGATATTTAGATAATTCTTTCTCTATCGCAAAGATTATTAAATTTCCGATCTCATGTGAGCTTAGAATAAAAATTCCTCGAATAGACTAAGCGTAATACGTTCCTAAAGTTAAAGTTATTTTTTGTCTGCTTGGCAAGGAATAAATAAAATTTATTTAAGGTAAAATATTGTATAATAACTACTAAATTTTTTGATGATACTTTGATATAAATTTGATGAGAATTAAACCTGGAAAATGACTTGGAATGAAAGAGAACTATTACTCGAAATTATAGGTGTGCTTAATAATTAATATCCTGGAAAGTAATAAAGATATTTCATTGATTCTTTCACTAGCAGAACTACTATTAGATTTTTAATTACTTTTCATTCACTCATTAAATTTCCCTTGGTAGTTCAAGAGGAAAAAGCACTTAAAGTCAAAATTTAACCAAAACATGTTTCAAAATTATAGTCTGATATTTATATTAATATCTCGGACACCATAAAAAATATTAAAATAATTCTTTCACTAACAGAAAGTTGATGAAATTTTTAGTTATATGAATGTTATCCATTAAATTAACATTGATAGATTACGAGTAATAAACTCTTAAAATCAGAAAATGAGTAAAAAATCAGCTTGAAATTTAAAGATGACTTATTTTTTCAAATATTCTAGATGTTATAAATTATAGTAAAATAATTAATTTCATTTAAACAAATTACATAATAATTAATAATTTGGAACGTAATAAATTAAATTTTCCTCGATAGCTCAACAGCAATAAGCGTCTAAAATCAAAACATAACATAAGAATTTCACGAAATTAAAGTCTCGTATTTTCAATGATACCTCGCAAACTATAAAATATATTGAAATAATTCACCCACCATCAAAATGATGATGAAATATTTAATCACATAAATGTAAAATCATTAAATTATCTTTAATAGATTACGAGTAATAAACTTTCAAAGTCTGAAGATGAGTAAAAAATTAGTTTGAAATTTAAGTTTTATTTTTCTAGCATCTTACGCATTATAAATAAAATTAAAATAATTTATTTTATTCAAACTAATCGAATAATTACTTGAAAATAATTAACATTCCGTGTTTGTATTTTTAAACTCTAAGTTTGCTTTGTTTTTATAAAGTAACCGCGTGAAATTGCACGAGTTTATTATAATGAGTCTTTTACAGTTCAATCTAACTCTATATTTAACCAAAATTTGGTGGACATTCATTTAATTGCAATCAAATTGCGTTTAGCCAACTTAATTTCAACTCGATATATATTTCTGTGATTGTAGCGCGAGCATCGAATGAATTACCGTTGCGCATCAGAGCTGCCCCTTCATCAATGCTAAACCTCATCAATTTTCATTTATCCTGCCAAACACACCAACAAATCGATATGTTCGATGAATTGTCCTTTGGTAAATTAGCGCTCTAATGTGGTCATTAATGCATTCCCCATTTCTCTCCACTTGGCGTTCACAAACTTGCTTCCCTCCAGGATAATTCACGTTTTCTCATTAAACACCAAAAATATATATGCAAATGCCCACACATTTCATTTAATTCTCTCTCCCACGCATACAGAGTGCAATTTTGCAAATGGTAACACATCATACTAATGAAATGTTTGATGCCCTTTGATATCCTCTCAGGAATTAACAACGGTCCATTAGGCACTCGTCCTGTCCGCCAGCGAACGCACACGCTTCGATTCGAATGTACACGCGCAGCAACAATAACGTCTTTGTAGATGGTCAATGCGTCCATTTATAAAGGGTTAGTGCAACCCTTAATTAATATTATTATTATCATTGTAATCCAAGACGTAAGCAGGGATAACGGGGTAGTTTGCTTGAGTTGGCAGCGAAGGTATATCAATGATAATAGTCCTTGAAACTAAAGTAAACCATTTGGAAATGTAGCAACTATTTAGCCTGCTCGACCATCCCCCTAAGGGTGCTACACAAATTCAAAGCAAGCGACTAAATATTAATCAAGTTGTCCTTGCAACAAGGATAATTCAATAATCATTATTCCGTTACCAACAAAATGAAATTGCTCAATTTGCAGGAAAGCATATTTTTTATATTTTATATAAACGTCTCCGTTTAATTCGCACAGTGATGTGGAGTAATTTATAAAATAAACTGCGTTTAAAGCGACTTTTGTACAGGGAATGCGCGGCGTCGAGTTAATGAGGAATTAAGCGTTTAACGTTGAATTCTATTTCGGGTGTCCAACTTTTCGTGTGCGTTCTTTGCTCTTTTTTTCGTTGCGTTTCACGCTGTGAGCGCGAACGCGCGCTTATCTCTTTTGTCCGATTGAATAATTTCGTCGCTGCGGTGCGGCACGTTGTCATTACGTCATTTCGCATTTCGCATTTTCACTTTCACCCCCTGATTTTCACTCAGCCACTTTAGGGGGAAAGCATTTGTTCGTTTTGTGTCTTATCGCAACGAAATGCGCAATCAACTGAAACTCTCTTGATTAGTTAAGATCTTCTTCTTTTACCACAAATAAAAATGTCAACTTTCATCTTGATGATTTATTATTGATTCACTTCCGGTTTGAGGAAAACGATTTCATTATTTCCGCGCGGAAGCTGTTTAAAATGAACAACTGAAATACTCGAACAATTTCCGTTTTCTTCTGATAATTACGCCGAACAGAGAAAGGGATGAAAACATATGTTGAAACTCGCATAAAAGCATGAAACAGGGTGGAAATAGTTTGTTGCATTATTGCGACGTTGTCATTTACAATCCGGGGCGCGTACATTTCATTGGGCAGCACAGTTGTTCGTGAAACGCGAATGAATTACCGGAAAAAACATGAAAAATTACCCGCTGTATGCAAGAACGAAGGTGCTGCCCAAGTAAGGATTAATTGCTGCACTTAAGAAAAACGTCCTTGCAAGAAATCCCAACGTGCATTCTGGTTTTCTGCTCGTTTATAAATAAGGAGGAAGTTTTGCGAGTAAAAAATGTTTGCAGGAAAACAACTGTCATAAAACTAAAGAAGGAAGTTAATTAATTACCGGAAATAATTCGGCATAAAGCGGAATTACAATGGAACAACTCAAGATCTATGGTCGCATCTATATGTTTAGTAGATAATATGCAATAACTAGGCAGATCCTGCGAAGATCCAAGTTAGCAAGGAGGATGCAAGTATTAAATAGTTTAGCCTGGATTAGAATGCACCATGTCTGATGCGAGCGCCATCTCTGCATGCAAATGCCATTGAATTAGAAAGGGTGGTGATGGTGGTGGCGGCGGCAAAGAGGGGCGGCGTGTTATTAGTCTTTAGTGCGGCAACTTCCTGCTCGTACATGTACAACTTGCAAATCGAACACGGCGCAAGAGTTGCAGGACGAGGAGGAATGTAGCCGGCACGAACGTGTGCAATGAGTTGCAATGAATGAATGAATGTTTGTGCAATGAAACAAGTGCTTCCGAATAATACAATGTGTCAAATGGGATTATAAATTGCTCTTGCTGAAACTAATAAGTGTTTCGCACTATGCAATTATAGTTACGTATTAAAGTTATTGGAGATTTTCAACAACTAATTAAACACACTGACATGTGCTTTGTAAATCAATAACTTGGTAAAATATGGGATAGTAATTTTAGTACGTTTTGTAAAAAGATGATTCTTTTATTGGAAAAATGATTAAATGTGAGATTGTAATAAATATTCCTGAAATTGATTGTGCGTAAAATCTTGCCAAAGTTAATTTTTGTAAGTAATTTACCTGAGTTAAAGAATGCAGAATAATTACTAAACATTGTAGTAATACTATGTAAATTAGATAGAAATTAAACCAGAGAAATGAGTTGAAACACATAAAAAAGAAAATTATTGTTGGAACTTAGAAGTGAACACAAGAATTAATACTTCAGAAAGTATTAAAAATATTTAAATGAGAAAAACTAGAAAAAAGCTATTAAATTTGCCTGAGTTATAAGATTGTATGATAATTACTTAATGTTGAAATAATACTTTGATATAAATTTGAAGAAAGGAAAATTTGGCTTAAAGTGGACATAATAATTATTATTTCAGGGAGTAATAAACATGTATTTAAATAGTTCTTTCGCAAGCAGAAAGACTGTTAAATTGAGTAAACTGAGTAAACAACAGCTAATTAAATACACTAATTTCGTGCTCTATAAAGCAATATACTTCATGAAATATTAACAAAATTTCGTACATTCCTAGATGATTCTTTCAGTATCGAAAATTTGTGAGTTTAGAATTAAATTTTTTTTAAATAGATTGGATTAAAGTTATTTACAGTACATTTGATAAGAAATAGTTAAATCTACCAGAGCTATAAGACTCTATGATAATTACGTAATGTTATAATAAAAGTTTGAGTTAAACTCGTTCAAAATTAAACCAGGAAATTGAATTGTAAACCAGGAAAAACAGAAAATTATTGCTCGAAATTTGAAATGAGCATAATAATTAATATTTCAGGAAGTAATAAAGTTATTTAAATAGTCCTTTTGCTAGCGAAAAGACTATTAAATTCGTAATTAGAGGCCATTCAATTACTGAATTTCCATAGGTAGCATACGTGTAATAAATAATTCAGTAAAGTTATTACAGAGTTACAACAGCTAATTAAACTCACTGATTTGTACTTTGTAAATCGATATACTTCATACAATATTCACCAAATTTAGTACATTTCAATATTGAAAACGTTATTAAATTTTTGATTGTTCGTGAGTTTAGAATCTAAATTCCCCAAATAGATTTTACATAATACTTTCCCAAAGTTAAAGTGATTTTTTATGCGTTTGGTGAAAAATACTTAAAATTTACCTGTGGTATAAGATTGTGTGATAATTATTGGAAATAACCATAACAATTAACACTTCAAAAAGTATTGAAAATATTTAAGTATAGGGTAAATCCGTTAGAGATGCC
This sequence comes from Anaulacaspis nigra, assembly GCA_030264675.1. NCBI lineage: Eukaryota > Metazoa > Arthropoda > Insecta > Coleoptera > Staphylinidae > Anaulacaspis > Anaulacaspis nigra. Next base: position 47,733 of record JARJDV010009205.1, read on the forward strand.
CAGTCGTAATATTTTCCAATAATATTTTTTAGATAGTGTTCTGTTGCATTTAATTCGCTGCGAGTTGAACCCCGTAATATTGCGCAAAAATAAATAAAAAAGTAAGTAAATAAGCTTTTTATAAAAAGAGAATTGCTAAAATTTTATGATAGCTTCATATTTTAACATGAAACTTTTGTGCGTTTTCAGACTTTACGTAAACATGTGTTCGTTCTAATGTGAATTTGATTTTCAATTTGTTTATAGGTGCGGGCTTAGATAGCCATGTGATTCAGCTATCTAAGCTCCAACAATAATGTTAGCTAATATATTCGAAGCCCAAGTAAATATTGAAATTGAACTGCAATGGAACCTCGACATACGAGTGCCCTAATATACGAATTTTTCGAGATACGAGCCGGAGAGTGAGCGGTATTTTGTTTTGAGATACAAATCTAAAACGCCTACAGTGGTACCTCAGCATACGAGTTTAATTCGTTCCG
>JARJDV010009206.1:0-14670 GCA_030264675.1 Anaulacaspis nigra
ACACCAATTATAATACTGAAAACCGCTTTAAAATCCGTTGTGTAGTTTTGAAGATTGCTGGCAAGGAAAACAACATACTTCGCTTAATATATATAGATAGACGAAAAGTATGCACACATATCGAAAGTTCAATTACCTTTCGAATATGATGCTGTTTCAAAATTTCCAGTACTATTAATATTTTTATAAGATATTTGTATATGGATTTCTCAACAAAAAAATTTTAAAGTTAACATTTTGTTTGTGTTCTACGTTGTGTTATGACCACCAAGACCACTTGACAGCGCCTCCCTTAACGAATTTTTGTTATTCGTGGATTAGTATAAACCACTGACGACTGTAAGCAAGACCGGAAAAATTTAACAATGTCAATATTGTTTGGCAATAAAATGGGAAGGTGAATCTAAAAAAATGTGTTGTTTAAGTGGAAAACTAAATATTGGCGACATATTAGAATCAATAAATTATAAAGATTGTCCTTCGGTATCTCTCGCTAAGATGATTATAAAATTGCTCGGCCATAAAATGGAAGAAAGGAATGTGTTGTTTAAATACAAAAATTAACATTAACTATATATATTTTGGAAGGTGCCCAGCCAAAAAAGTACACGATTTTCAAAATATATACGGACATACAACAATGCATTTCTAATGACTTCATTCAATAGTCACCAAATTGTGGAACGCGGTTCCAAGTCCAGCTATAGATTATTAAAATTAAAGAGTTAATTGATATTTTTATAAATTGTATTAGCAAAGAAGAACTGTTAAGACAATAGATTACAGTACATACATTTATAAATAATATCATTCTACAAACATAACCATTTACTATTTTCCCGAATCTTCTTTAAGGCCCACGGTTTTATTGAAGACAATCTGTTAAAAAGTTATTAATATTTTCCTATAAAATTATGCTATCAAAAATACCTTCTGATTTGTTGTATCTGGGTCCACAGAAAAGAAGCCCAACCTTTCAAATTGGAATTTATCCAGACTTTTCACATTTCTTATGCTGGCATCTGCTAAACCTTCGACAATTTTCAAGGAGTTTAAGTTGCAGTCAGTAATAAAACCGCCAGGTACTTCATTTGCGTCCTCTGGATTTTTATGTTTGAATCTAAATCATCAAAACGTTACAATAACTGGAAATAATAATATTCTCGATACTTACAATGGCTCATAAACTCGAATTTCAACTTTAATTGGGTCACTAACCCAATGAATAAATGCCTTTGGTTTCGTTGCCACTTTATCTACTTCAATGCAATTACATTGAATTTCTATAACATTTGACTGATCCTTGATTACGTTAACGACCTCTAAAACATACCCAGCGTGACGTAAACCTACACTCTGCTTTGGTGTTAGACGACGGTAGCCTTTTTGTTCATTTTCCATGAAATCAGACTTTTCTATGAAGATTGTTTTATTAAATATTACAGTGTGGTTTCCCAATTCGGGTTTAGTGGGGAAATTGGGAACTTCTATTTGGTGAGTATTTTTATGAGGGAAGTTCAAGATGACCACTTTCAGTGGATCTTCAACGACCATTACTCTGAAATTGAGAGTAATTACTCATTATATAGGTTCAAGTTCTCGGCAAAGTTATTTAATCAATGTTCACCTTGGTGCGTTGATATTTAAATAATCCCTAACAAAAGCCTCTAGCATCGAAGGATCCACCGTACTCTGAGCACCTGTAACGCCCAATTGCGCACAGAAATTGTTTATTGCCTCTGAAGGGAAACCTCTTCGGCGAAGCGCAGTTAATGTGAATAACCTAGGATCATCCCAATCTGAAACAAATAGTCTATGTAAACGTAATAATTTGATAAAATTATAATTGTACCTTTAACGATCTTCTCATCTATAAGCTTTGCAATTTTTCTTTTGGACACAACCGTATAGTTGACATTTAAGCGACCGTACTCCCATTGTACAGGACAATAAATGTTTAATGCGTTGCAAAGCCAATAGTAACTGGAACGCCTCGATTGGAACTCTTTCGTGCAAAGCGAGTGAGTAATATTTTCAATGCTGTCACATAAGCAATGCGTGTAATCATAAGTCGGATAAATACACCATTTATTTCCAGTGCGATGATGGGGCGTAAATCTGACGCGATAAGCTACCGGATCCAGTTTACCTTCTTCGAGAGTAATTTTCATGCGAAGTGTCGCAGCGCCTTCCTCAATCTTTCCGTTTTTCATATCCTATAATTTAACATAGCACATAATTATTATCTTTCAAGATTTTAAAAGGTAAAAAAGCATGGAATTGACTAATAAAGATATGACTGCATGTCTGTCAGACAAGAAAAGTATGGTCGGCGAACGATAATCTAATAGAAGCCAGTGAGAACAATTTGGAGCAACAAAGAGAAAGGTCTTACAAATGAGAAGAGAATAAATCATTAATAATAACAGTTATAATTCTGCTAGAATTAAAGATACTCACTTGAAACAATTGCAAACTTTCTTGTATAGGACGATCCCTCCACGGAGATGGTTGTGGGTTAAAACCCTTCATTTCTTCCGCACGTTGATGGCAGACGTAAGCAAGGCCACTCTTAATTAGTTGAATAGCCCATTCATATAATTGATCAAAATTATCAGATGAATGTGTAATCTTTGTGGGTTTATAGCCCAGCCATTCAACCATATCGCGAATACCAATAAAGAACTTTTCTTCCTCTTTTTCCGGATTGGTATCATCATAACGAAGATAACATGACCCATTATGCGCTGCCGCATATCCAAAATTAATATTGATTGCTTTTGCATGACCAATATGTAGAATGCCATTGGGCTCAGGAGGAAATCTAGTGCAAACTCGTCCTTTGGTAATAGCCAAATGTTTTTTCAGTAGGTCATGGGTATTTTCAGTGACAACATAGCCATCAGTTTTAAAGTTTTCACCTGGTTTATGAAAATTTACTTTCTTCATCACATCAACTATGCTCAGACCATCATAAGTGACTTCTTTGATTTCTTGCTTAGCTTGTGGTTGAACAGCTTTTGAAGATTTTGGTTGTTTCTTCTCTTTTGCAGCTGGCTCCAAATCTGCTGCAGTTTTAGGCCCTAACAGGTCTAACACTTGAACATCCATTTCATTTTTAACTGCTTTACCATCAGCCCATGGTAATTCAGTTCTCACTTTTTGCAGAAGTAGACCAATATTAAACTTGTAACGTTTTTCAAGTAATTCATTTTTAATGCATGCAAGTTGTTTTTCCACAGCTTTTTCAACTTCCTCTGGAGTAACAATAACTCCAACACCACAAAAGCTTTCAAATTCCTTCACATCCACTTTGTTAACATGACTTAAACAGTATTCAATTGCCTTGTCAACTCTAAGTGTATTATCCAACTTGTTGTCAAGAATGTTTGTGGCAATAAAATCTAGTTGTTTTTCAATTTGTGGCTTTGTTTTTGTAGCCAAGTGATATAAGAGAATACCAACGCCATTACCAAGGGGTTTACCTTCAGTCTAATAAATTTGTAATGAGGCAGTTTTCTTTTAATAACACAATATAATTTACTCACCCGCTTTAATATAGCTATTAGATTATTGGTAACATTTGTATTCTTCAATGTTTCTTTGGCTTTTTGTTCACTCAAACCAAGAGCTATGAACTTTTTAATAATCTCCTCACTTTCAATCATTGTAGATAGACGAACAACAGCTGTTACCTTCTTTTACTCTAGGATGTAACTCATGCAACTAATTCACTAATGCTGTAAGATGATGCCGTGGAAGCACACACTACAATTACTCATCGAGCATGGCACAAATATTTTCGGTATAACGTGTGCAATACTCTATAGGTTATTTTGAGTTAAAATTGTATTATAAGTTGCCTATAGTTATCACCGCTAAATGAATTAAATTTTAATCATAACCTTAGATTTGTAGTGTGTGGAGATTTTCTACAATATTAGTTTATATTGAATAACAAGCTATGTCTAAAATATTGTTGAGGTATTGTAATAACCAAGATTAAATTAAAGAATTTTTAAAAATCCTTTTGCAGGACCAGATGGCTTGGCACTTACAGCAAATCGCCGCAACTATTTGTTTTAAATAGAACTTTTTCTTCAAGTTCATCTGATGATGAAAAAGTGAAAAAGCCATCAAAAGCGCCAACAACTGATAAGAAATCTAATGATGTAGCTATCAATAAATTAAATCAGCTGCTGCAACAAATTACAATGGTATGTGTCCTGTGTAATATTTATTGAATATATTTTTACTTTAACACATTTACAGGCAGGTAATGATACAAATAAGAAGCTAAACTTGGCTAAACCAAGAGGAAGAAATGCTAAAACTGAGCCAGGTGTTAAATCAAGCAAAGTTGAAACAGTTGAACAAAAACTAGTAAGTGCTGTTAAAGATGTAGCTTCTTCTTTGGGAGGTAATACAGCACAAACAGAAAGTGAACTATTGAGTAAAGTTGTACATTCAAATGAGGTACCTGTAACTAATCTAAGGTAGAAATAATTAATTTATTTATTATTGCATTACTTTACATCAAAATTATATTTTAGTGATATTGTTAAAGGAATGAAGATAGATAGAGAAAGTAAACAGGAACATACCGCCTCTAGGGCTCAACAAATTAAAAAACTACAGGCGAATAAACAACAAAAAATGGAGCCAAGAGAAAAACCCCAAAAATTTCAACGACGTCAAACCAGACAAATAGAATCACCTGAGGCAGTCTCTTATGAACCTATTAACATTTTTGGTGCAGAGCCATTAGGAATTTTTAATGTAAAAGACTTTACACTGCTTGATAAACCAATGAATAACACTTGGAATAATCTATATGAACGGGAATTGAAATTAGCTGTTACGCATCCGCCAGCAAATTATTTTCAGGAGCAAATTTTATGGACTGAGCAAGGAAAACTATGGAAATTCCCAATAGACAATGAGCAAGGTAAATATTGAACTTTCAATTGCCTTGTGTGCTAATTTTGCCTACTTCATTTGACTTATTTGCATAGGAATGGAAGATGAGCAAAATGTGTATTTTGCTGATCATGTTTTCCTTGAAGAGCATTTAGAACCTTGGTGTCCATCCAAAGGTCCTCTGAGGCATTTTATGGAGCTGGTTTGTGTAGGTTTGTCCAAGAATCCTTATATGAGCGTTAAGGATAAGCAAGAGCATTTAAAATGGTTTGAAACATATTTTGAGAGCAAGAAGAAACTGTTACAGGAAGTAGGTGCTATGCCGGCTTTAGAAGAACCCATGAAACAAGTTAATGCAAAATAACATGATAAAATGATTTGATAAATAAAAAAATGTTAGTAACTCTGTCAAAACAACATAAGACCTAGATTCCTTTCTAGAATATCTCATTGTTTTAATATTCATGTTTATTTACATTGCGAGTATTTCATACACGTATGGAGCACATATAAATATCTAGGTAAATGTTTAATCTAATTTATATTGTCATTGCAATAAATCATAGTACTTTGTCAAAACGTGCTAAAAGTAAGGGAATTACATGTTAGGTGAACAAAACAATCTATCATCATAATTTGTATAGTGAGATCGAAAAACCTACAAATTAATACTATAATAACATGGCAGTTAAATTCACAGTACTTTCATACAAATTTTAAAGTAGTAAAAGTATATAAAAATGGCTTAACTTATAATAGCATACCCAAAATAGGCACATGTTAGAGAGATTACATTTGGTTGTCGACTAGAAGTTATGTTTGTATAGTTTTTCCTCTTTGTTTCTTTGGACATTTTTATGGCTTATAATATAATTGATATCATTCGACAATATCGCCTATCATTCACACAAATTTCTTTTATAGAAGACACAGCATTAACGTACAATTTAATTGCGCTGCCATCTGTTCCCGGAGCATGCACCACATACACATTCGTTTATTTTTATTACACGCTAACAACAAGCCGCTTCCTACATTTTATGTGCAAATCTACAAAATACGAAGCAAAACATGTCATCCTGAAAGCTTACAAAGTCACACAAGCTACCATCCTACAATGGATTTTATGGCATGATTAAACGATCTAAAAGCGGATTACACTTTATGACACGTCATATAAGATGAAGGAAATTGATGGAATTTGCTAATTATTGGGAATATTGATAAAATTTCCTTTCGCAGCGAGGAAGATGATATCCGAGATCGTATGCAGATAATCAATGCGCTAATGACGTTACATTATCTACCGTGCAGGAGATCGACCAAAGCGGAGATGTAATTCTGGGCCATTTGCAGCGTCTCGAACTTGCTGAGCTTGTGGTCGGTCTCCAAAGTCGGCACGACTTCGCGCAGACGATCAAACGCTTCATTCAATCCGTTCATGCGGCGGCGTTCACGCGCATTAGCGGCCAGCCGCCTCTTGCGGACGACGGTCGGTGACGGCGTACGATTCTCGATTACCGTGCGCTTCCTGCCGCGCTTCTTCTTCTCGCCGTTGATGCTCGTCGTCGACCTGGGTGTCCCATCATTCTCGTCACTGTGCGCCGTCGTCGTCGTGATATCATAATAAGATGTGCAGCGCTCGTCAAACACATCGTAACTTGATGATGAAATGTAATGATCGTACCCGTCATAGCTGTCGGGTTGCTCACTTATGCGGATGTTGAAATCTCTTTCGAGCTTTATTTGATTGCCGTAACTTAAGTCGGCCAAATTAATAAAGTTCGGCTGGTACATTGTCGGCGGACCAAATTTGCTGATGTCATGCGCACTTAATTGTCGTTTAACACTCATATTAATAAAAGCTTCAAACAAATCATTTTAGGAAACTCTCGGTTTAAAACAATATTTAAAAGTTTGTTGCCAATAGAGCACGAATTCAATCGATATCACACCAACACCGAGGGATGATTTTGACCAACTGGCTCTACAAGTTGAACTTGAACAACTAAGTTAAGCGGGAACAGAAGTGCGCCAACGAATGTGATGTTGCGCCATCGAACGTACACGGAAGTACGGAAGTGAGTTAACTGATCGCTTCGTATACAGATACTGACCTGCTCTAGTCCATTGTCGCGTGCGGGTTGATGCCACAAAGATAATAGAGCAGAGGCGTATTTGACTTAAGTCAAGTTGACTTATATTTCAAAATTCTACAATACCGCAAACAAAGTCAGCTATTGTATTAATGCATTCATCATGTTGCAACACAAGGAGAATTTTTGAATTTAGGAGGTTATGTGTATGTTAAAAATTTCTGGAATCCTGTTCTGTAAAGAAGCATCTGTCGGCACGCGATCATTCCGACATTCTTCTACACCGCAGACGCATCCACCAGAAGCCCTTTCGTATTGTCGTCAGCGTTCGAACAATGCCTAAAACCTATATAACCTAAAAACATTTTCAAACGACAATACATAAACATAAGCCTAGATGTTGGCTGGATGAGTGGATGAGGTAGGGATGCGCATAGTGGGCCACCCTTTGAAGAAGACGTAGACGCCACGCGTCGCATTCGACTTCTTCTTCACCTCTTTGCTTCGGCCCTTTTTTCCGCCGCTCGCGCGCATAGTAATGAGCCGGCGGACAGATGCAGTAATTAAGCAAGCGATGCTTTATGTGTGATTAGATCACGACCGCCGATTAAACATGAATATGTATTCTCCCATACGAAAACACGAGGCAATTTCTACAATTTCCACGCGGCGAACACGCATCGACGACTCGCGTACAAGTCGCGTACAACGCGTCGAGTCAAATTGGAAATAATCTAAGACGACCGTTAATGCTACACATTTTATAGTTATTATCATTTAGCGACGATGACGCGGCTGGAATAAATACGCAAATGCGCAGCGCAGCGAGGCAGTAGGGGCGAGAAAACGTTCGAGGAAACCATTTCGCCGGTACGAGCGAATTGATATCGACAGAAACAAACGCTGCGCGCGCAATTAAAATTTAACATGCGCCATTCATACGCGGCGCATTGGTGGCTTATGCCTCCCAAACGCAAACGCAAACGCATTTAGCGCTAATGCGTGAACGTCTTTAGTATGTTAATTAGTTTAGTGATTAATGCAAATGCATGCGTCTTTAAAGAGATAAACGTATGCGAGCCACAAGCCTCATAGTGCATTCGCATAGTTTTTTTGATATATGCGCAACGTGCGCTTTAAGTGTTTACGCGCGCGCTGCAAAAATGTCGAAGGAACGCTGCGCTGGTTGGGGATTTTCGCTATTTTTGCAGCGTGTCAAAGGCGCATTACTTAAAAATAACTTAATCAGCCGCACCGGTACTTTTTTTCGTATAGTACGTGATGGCTAATTAAAATTATCGAAGAGTCGCTTGTGAAAATCCATATTTTATGAGCACACGCACGAAAATCGAATGCGCGTAAAAGTCAGAAAGTTTTTATAGTTGCGCGACGATTTCAAGTCACACTCGTTGCCGCACTGCCGCGCTACTAACTGTACACCGCATCCTAATGAACATTTTAATTATACATTTTTAAGATGTGCATATAACCTATACAGTTAAACGGTGTGCGAGCGCGCGACGTTGCAAAAATCGAAAAGCGCATGCGCATAGGGATTGAGTCGAGTGGAAAATGCAAACAACGCGCCGCTAAAGCATTAGCATTGAATCGGAAAAGGCGATCTAAAGTTAAAAACTTCCGCGACAAATTAAACAGCAATAAATCATAGTGCTAAGCGCATGCGCAACCGACGCGCGTTTAGTGCTTCTTCCTCTTGGAAGAACAGAAGATGGCATTCTCTCCTCCTCGCGCATGCGCGTTGCATTCTATTCAATAATTATACCTTGTCTCGCCAATGCGGATTAACCGTAAACATCGCCATTCGAAATTATGTTTGCTTGTCCAAGACCGATCGGGCATTTCCGATGCATCTCCTTGCGTTTCGCTTGTGGTGCAGGGAACGAACAAAAAGAAGCACGCAATTCCTGTTTTTCCCCTGCTGCCACGTCAAAAAGCTGTGTTGTCACTTTGATGATTTTATGTTAAGATGTCACTCGGGTGAGTCGCACAATTTGTCGTCAACGCACAAACAATTTGTTAGAACTTGGATGTCGTGTTGTTATTCAACTTGCTGGTGGTAGCGCTGAAAATCTGATCAAATAAAACGTAAAATGCGAGTGAATATCACTGGATGGATTAACGCACGTTGACGTTGCATTCAAATAGAAACAAGTATTACGTTTTTAAGTCAATATTAGCTAAGCGAGCTTAAGTTAATCCAATCAAAAGACGTTTTTTCCTGGTAGAATGAAATGATTACAATGAATGTCAAACAAGGATTAATTAAACATTAATTACACATTATAATGCGTAAACACCAAGTGAGTACGTAATTTTTATGATGATTAACATTGACTGCATTAATTTGCGAATGTTAGTGAATATATTAAAGTTGTTAAAGTAAATTATCAATAATAATAAACGCCTAAGGTGCATAATGCATGGATGTGCAGTTAATGTCGTTTCCACTTCATTAAAACTTTGCAGTTCTCTTCTTGCTTTAAAATCATAGCCGCAAGCAATCGAAATGATTAAACAATTTAAACAGTTTTAAAATGTGTATGAATGTATAAAGAATTTTCGTAACACATTTTATTAACGCCGTTGATTAAAACAGATGAAGAAATAAATATTTACCGAGATGGCTATGATTAATGCATCCAGTGAGAAATGATAAATATTTAACGATTGATAAATGGAGCGTTTGAAATATTTAGCTTCTTAGTTCATTTGTATAATTTCAATGCAATTTCCATGTAAATTCTGAGACTGCATATAACCTATCAATGAATCAATTTTATAGGTTTATCTATCGTTTATCAGATGACACAAGTTATGAGTTGAAAATTCATTTCTGGTTCGAGAAATTTACTACATATTTACAAGTGCATTCAATTAATCTTGGATATAAAGTCGTATGAAATTTATAGGGCATGGTAGGTAATTAAATTAAAATTTATTATTCTTAAAATGAATAAATGTTTGCAAATAATACTAATTTATTAAGTTTTTATTTTCATTCTGGGGCAAAGTATCTGATTGATGCTAGGCGCCAGATCTTGATTTGTGTTCAAAATTTACTCCATATGTGAGCTTCCTTGATTTAAGTCATCAGAGATTAAGCTGTCATTAACCTATCAAATTTATCATACTTATAATAATTTTTATTTTATACTGTGGCGATTTATATTATTTGTATAAAATCCTGGAAAACTTATAATTGATTATTTTTATCGTAAATTTGAATTATTCTAGAACTTTCCAGAAATATTCTCGAAGAAATAGATAACAATTATAATATTATAATCTTTAACTTTGAAACCTGATTGACATAAATTTACGCAAAAAGTCATTGCTGAAACAGAGTAATTCTATCTCTACAGGATAAATACTGTTATATCTGTTTACCTCTCGTTATTTTACTCTTACAATAGATTGCGTGCGTTAAACCAAGTCACGTAATAACATCAGCACTTTAATTTTATCCACATTATCACTAGTAATGATGACATTACGCGTTAAATTAATTGGAATAACTCTTTAACGAATATGATAATAAGTAAAATAAGTTATCGATATTTTAAAACTATTCGAAAATTATCGATAATTTTTACAAAACTTAAGAATTATTGCCAATTGATTCTTTGGTTATTAGTTTTTATGTTTTATTGTAAAAAGAGAGTGTTAATATCTCTATTTGCTAACAATTTGTTATAAAAGCTGAACTATTAATAATCCTATAATATTTCTTTATTCATAGTGTAATGGTCTAAATATTGAGATTTAACCAAAAAATATGTACAAATAATTTAAAATAATTAATAAAAGACTTTAGTTTTTGACTTTCTTGAAACTCCAAGCTGTAGATATTCAAAAGTTTTAACAGAGTTAAATGGTATACCCATTTAATGCAAAAATTTTGATTCATCTACTTTGCTTTTCTAGCATTCAGGAGAGCGACCACGAATCGTAAATAATCGGATTCTTTATTTTGGTGCTCGGGAGAATTACTACGATTCGCGAATGTTCGGAAGAACATTAGGTAACATATGATGCAAACTTGTGTATATGCCTGCCGACTGCAGTCGTTTCAAAAACGATCGTAATCAGACGTAAAAACTCTGTCTGGATATAATACATATCTATACGTATCTATGCTCGGGAGGGTTACTACGATTCGCGAATGATCGGAAGACGCAATAATGCATACTAATGGGTAAAATATGATGCAAATGTGTGTATGTGCCTGTCGATTGCAGTCGCTTGAAAAACGATCGTAATCGGAAACAAACAATAAAGCACAAACTCTGAATATAATATATATCTATGCTCCATTACTTAGCGCTTCACCCGCACTATTTTCAGGTCAATACTATTAGAGTTTGTACCGATAATATAATTTTTTTTAAATAATTTCTTTACGCATAAATATATTAATAAATTATTGTATATGCCATATCGGTATGAAATCCTATTTAAAATGAATTTTGCACAATGAAAAATACATTAGATTAAACCATAAAAAATTGATTAGACATTGCGATAGTAGCATAATTAAGTTAACTATCTATCTATGTTAGTGCAATCAATTTTTTTCATATCATCCCAGGTAGCTGAAGTGAACTATAACGAGTTGGCAAGTACATAAACTTTTCCCAAGCGTTCATAAATTGACTGCGATGAATCATTAACGTTTGCGCGCTTCTTCGTACGTTCACATATCAAATGCCCAAATACGGCACGCCACGCACATACGTCAAAGTTATGGACATTGCGTTTGCCGTATTAGTTTGTTTGCTGCCTGAGTGAGCTTGAAGCAATGAAGATCACTAATGATTAATGTAAAACATTCGACTTTTCAACGAAATCATTTTCCTCCTCTCTTTTTCTCCGTGCATTTCAACGGCGCTCGCGGTTATTCCAGGCAGTTTAATTGCTCAATTTAGTCGCGCTTATTGAATTCATATCGACGACGTTGCATCCTCTCGTCGTCATGATGTGTTAATAATAGTACCATGCGCATATCAATCAACAATTATGCTATTTACGTTAGTGAAATGTTTACGATTGTAATTACAAGCGTGTCAAGATCACTCATCGTCTTCTCCATCACCCTGCCAAATGCGCATAACATTTCAATTTATTTTCCGTTCTCCTGGATGTTTTAATTGACTGGTTAATTTTCGATGACGTTCCTCGCTGGTTGGCTGTACGAACTAATTGCATATTTGATGTCGAAGCACTCCGCAAAAGGGAAATAAAAGAAACGTCTCCATCGAGTGTACACCGTAATTTCTCAGCCTTAACAGTAGTAAAGTAATAGCAAACACAGCATCAAAACGCGACATAAACGGTAGGTAAATGTCGTCAGCGGAATATCTCTCGACGTTTGCGCGTTGTTTATTCACTTAATCCGCCATGAGAGACGGGGCCGATGCGCGGTGTCATCCTCGGCATTGAAATTCGCATGCAAAGTGTCGCGCATTGTAAGCCACCTCTTTGATGATATTCCAGCGCGCTTTGTTTGATCAGCCGGAGGAGCACTTGCACTCTTCGCGTGCGCGCAGAAACTACGCGCAGCAGAATGAAGAACGAAGAGAATCAAAGAAACAAATCATGCATTCGCATTTACTAAACGCATAGTTTCGTATTCTTCGACAGCAAGAGTGCGGAATGCAAAACAAGCATACATTATGCGCAATTCTATAGGGAAGTAAGGTATGCGTAGTGCAATACAATTTACTCGTTTACTAATTATGCATCATCATCTCATTCGTGCTGGAGAGAATACGTGAAAAAGTAGCATTTGTGGACGATAATAAATTGTACATCTTATTCGATCACTTTCTATATACGCAATTCTATTCTTACACGGTTGATTATTACATTATTCTTCGAAGAGCGTGCAAAAATCATATGTGAGATATATGCGACATGTGGTGAATTTGAGTTGTTCCAGAACTTTCTAGAAAATTCTCGAAGGAAAATGAGAAATCATAAATTAACCCGGTAGTACCTAATTTTTTTGGTTTCTGCCTCCAAAAAATAATAGGATTTTGTTGGTGGTTTGGAGAGTTTTCTAAATCTTTAACTTTTTAAAAAAATTAATAAACTTTTGTTTATAAAAGAGATTGGAAAGAAAATAATGAAACATTTGAATAATGAAACACCGTTAACTTTAAAAACGTTGATAAGAATTTTGTTGTATTTTAAAAACCTGAAATTTAGAGCAAAGTGAATGCTGAAATTTTGAGTCTGAAGTTAAATGAGGCAAAAGAAATTTATTTTCCTCGAGTATTTTATCAAAATACAATTTGCTCTTTGCTAGTCCTATCTTTTTATACATGATACAGATGTCCTTGAAAACCTTGAAATAATTCGTAAAGAGGTGGATACGATATATTGCAAATTTAAGGTTACGGTACCTAATTTAATATTATTTTTGGAATAAAAATATTACCTAAGAAAAATGTTTCTATTCTAAAATAAATTGATCGCGTAGTAAAATTATAAATAAAATGGTTAAAGGAAATTTTCGGGAATTTTCTCAATTATATTCTCTAATAACGAGTGTAAAAATATCATGTGAAAAACGACGCAGATATATTTAATTTGTGTATCGTGTATAAAAAGTATTGGGTATACCTCCAAAGAGAAAAAACCTGACCCTGGAGATCAAATTATAAATAAATAGGTTAGAGATAAATTTTGGGAATTACCCTATTTATCTATACAAAGTTTACTACTAATTTATGAATCGTGTGTTAAAATTGGGTATTATAACTCTAAAAATGGCAAAATTTTGTGATCAAGTTTAGGACAAAACGGTTAAAAAACATGTAATTCACTATGTACACAAAGCTCCCTAGAAAACAGTGTCAAAAAAGTGGCACTCTTTATGCTATTTACCTATGAATCGTGTACAAAAAATATTGAGTATAATTCTAGAAAAAGCAAAACTTGATTCTTTTCATCAAATTGAAGATAAACGGGTCAAGTAAGATCTTCGAGATTCCCCACACTATCTACACAATGTTCAAAAGAAAACAGTGTAAAACTCTTGTACGAATCGTGTATACAAAGTATTGAATAAAACGCCAGAAAGAAAAAACTTGACCTCTGTGATCAAATTATTAATACAAGGGTTAAAGAGGATCTTTGTGGATTCTCCCATTTATCTACGCTCTACTAGAAAACAGTATTAAAAATCATGAGCAAGATGACCACGAACATATATGAAATTTATGAATCGTGTATAAAAAGTGTTGGGTACATCTAACACAAAGAGAAAAAATTGACCTGTGTAAATAAGGGTAAAATAAGATCTTTGGGGTTCCCCGAATTATGTAAACAAAGTTCACTAGAAAACAATGTAAAGATAAGCACCCTTTACTGCAAAAAGTATTGGGTATAATTCCAAAAAAAGAAAGACTTGATCTTCTTCATTAAAATGAAGATTGAAGGTTTGAAGAAGATTTTTAGGGATTTCCCGAATTATCGACCTGCTGCAGCACTAATGAGTTCTCCTACTGTTACATAAGAGATCCGAAGGTGCTAAATTAAAATAAGCATCAACAATGTTGTACAACTCTTCGGTTCTTCGTCTCCGACCATTATTGCGCGCACGGAACAAAAGCGCCTCTCTTACATTACA
>JARJDV010009220.1:0-19139 GCA_030264675.1 Anaulacaspis nigra
AATATACAAAATAGAAAATGAACTCACCGAAGAATAAGCACGTGGAGAATGAAATTTTTGCATGTTTACAAAAAACTTTCCATTGCTATTGAACTTACTCGCGTGCTGTCATGTCTTGAAAGTAGAAGATTATTGCATGATATGTCATGTCACTTAGGGATAAAGCAACATTGTCTCTATTACATGAATATTTCATGTAGGTATTCAATGATACCCTTAATGTTGTACATAAATCAATACTTCATATCAGTATTCACTGGTCTAACCTCACATTTACGCTTATGCTGTACTGCATTTCAGATTGATTTTGTGCTACTCAACGATTATGATACACTTTATGCTTAGTTTACCATTGAAGTTTAATACATAGATTGCACAATCGACGATATATTTAATGGAAATCTTAAAAACTCACCGGTAAAATAAGCTGAGACTGATGTAGCAACACTGATTCTAATTCACTTATAACCACTGGCTGCAATATACGAGATACACGTTTGTTTATTAGTGTAGACCTTTAACACAATGATTATACCTTGTAGGTATACTTTAAATATTGTTCGCGCAGGTATTTCAACGTCTAAGACAGGAGTGAACCCTGTATGGTGTGGTCGACTGATCTAACACGATGTAAACAAACTGAAACAAACCGATGTCAACGGGCAATTCTTACGCCAAGTGGTTATGCAACTAAATGTACTCGTTCCTTTGTCTATTTTTCCCGCTTCCAAATTTAAAGATTTAAATATTTTGCTACTTGCAGACGCATCTTCAAATTTTGTTGCAATGATTATATTCACTGATGTTTATTATTATCATTCATTTAAATATACAGATATTACAACATTTGTGTGTTTATGTTCTTTAACTTCATTTAATTTCGAGTTTTAGTTTAGGTCTGGTTGTTATTCATCTACTGTAACTTTTTTGATAATCATGAAGCAGAAAAACACTTCGACAATACGTCTTTTACTTCTTCATCCCTTATTATTAACTGATCTTGACATTTTCTCATTTTCATCAGTATCTCTTATTATCTATTAATAAACAAAACATCCAAGGCACCGAACTTCCATTCATTCTAAAAAATTTCCTCGTAATTGAAATATTTTCAGAGCATTTGTTATTCTAAAAAGTTTGAACGTTTTTTTTCTTGTTGCATTAGCAATTGATGTAGGAATGCATCAAAAACGTAGTTCGCTCGCATATTCATTATTAAAAAATTTGTGTATTCTTCTTTCATACATCCTGAGTGCTAGTGATGTATTTTACGTTGCCTCTTCTTCAGGTTTTACCAATCATTGCCTAGTATTAATGATCATTAATACCAAAATATCTACATTTTTTATGTCATGTGTTTTTGTTTAACTTGTGACGTTAAGTATTGAGTATAGTGTTAATTATCATATCATAATTAAACTGCTATGTTTATACGCATACGTTTCTCTTTGTGATGAAGTCAGGAAAAGCACGTTTAAATAATATTATTGCTTTTTAGACAGGATATCATTCACGTCATTTGTGTATCTACTTTTATCAAATATGGTCACAACCATTGTTTCTCTTTGAAGATTTTTTTGAAAGTTAATATTTGGTAATTGTTAAAAGCACGTGCTTTATTATGTGTTCCGACTTCAAGTGAACATGATGTATCATATATTTTACTGAACTTGTATACTTTATATTTTATAGTTGCTGTTCGTGACTAATCTGCCTTCATATCTTTAAAATTATGATTAAATGATTACTTAAATTACACAATTTACAATGACATGATTGCAGTTCGCATATTTATGTGTTTTTGTTTATTAATAATGTAGTTTTTGTGTATAAAACACATTATTGCAAATCATTCTATTTCAAACCTCTCGCCGTTTGTACCATTTCTTCTTAGTTTTTACGTTAGATTAATCAAAAGTTCAAAAACAAGTAACAAAATTTTAACACAATTCAGTAACAACACATAGGTTGATTTGCAATAATGCATTTGATAATAATGCGTTTGTCATTTACTTAGTTTGAACAATAATTCGAGGAGGAAGTCAAATAATCTAAATATTAACCTATGTACAGATGATAACAAATATTTCCTCCAAGAATATCATTCGTAACTACTGATTAGTTTGGTTTCAAGATGTAGCTTTTTTCATGTTCCTCTAAACGTCTACTTAATTATGATATTTTCAATCAATTACTTCTTTCTACAATTGTGACTCATGTCATAGATTACTAAAATTAGAGCTACTCACATTACTTAATATTAATATATCTTTACA
Organism: Anaulacaspis nigra; assembly: GCA_030264675.1. Classification (NCBI taxonomy): domain Eukaryota; kingdom Metazoa; phylum Arthropoda; class Insecta; order Coleoptera; family Staphylinidae; genus Anaulacaspis; species Anaulacaspis nigra. Next base: position 2,277 of record JARJDV010009220.1, read on the forward strand.
GAATTTTTCATTCTACATAAATTTACTGTTGAGTTATTATGCATATCTTTATCAAATGATATCTACTGAAATTTCCAATTTGCCATTATACCTTACTTAGTGTCTAGACTTTTAAAGTTTCATCTTTACAAAAATTCTTAGTAGCTATACATATTTGTAATATGAATAATAATATTTCCGTACATATTTATTTATATATTTTTTTAATTGTTTATTGCTTACGATATTTAGGTTTTATTTAGTGTATTAGTTATATGAATTTTATTTTGTGTCACAGTTTTCTTCAACCTAGATTGCTCACTGCGAATGTAATCAACGTTAAAACTGCGCCTTCTATGTACAAGAACTAATTTGTATAACGTACCATAAGATTTCATCCAGACAACTCTTTATATCCATCACTTTAAATATGTTTATATTTATGTTTGAAAATTGTATTGCTTTGGTTTACTATTAGTAAGTAAATATCACCAGCGTTTTTTTGCGACTGTGCTTTTTCTGTACTCGCGCATCTGTTCATTTGACCAGCTATCATTCATACCATAACGTCCATTTCCTGATTTGAAAATAACTTTTTCTCAAACTATGCTAACTCTAGGAGTTCATCATCTACTGGTTGTTTCTACGTTTTCAGGTTTCTTTCTTATTATCGCTTATTCATAACAAGTTCATGTAACTAACGCAATATTATAATGAACGCCAGTACGTTTCTCGGTAGCAGATTTAATTATAATCACAGTTTGAGCTATTTGTTATTTTCAATTTTTTTCATTTGAAACATCATAATTCTCTTCACAAAACGCTAAAAATTTAGGGCCTAGTACCGCTAAGTGAGTCAAGATTCGGTATATCTTCTTCTTCTTCTTGTATGATGATCAAGTAAATAGTTTAATTTAAAATATTGATTATAGTCGCCGTTCATTTCATTGCGCTTCATAATGAAGACATTACTAATTATTGCCCATTACTGATATGTTATAAAACTCATACTTCTTAAGTATCTGCTTAGAATATTCGAATCTACTCTAAAACTTTTCTACCCTTCTCCGCTAATCACTATGATCTTTCGTTTTCGACGACTATAATCGAAAATAATAAACAAGGCTGATTGTATTCCAAACAGTCAAGTTAAGAAGAGCTAAATTTGTGATTGTTGAAATGCTTATTCGAATGTAAGTCACATATTGCAACTTATTTACACGTCTATTCGATTAGGTAAGAATTTCCCTAGCTCTACATTGTAGGAATAAAATTATTTGCTTGCAACAATTTATCTATGGATAATTTCAAGTATAGTCGGATAATTAAACTTGAATATTATTATGGTTAGTGTGGATATATCGTATGCCAGTATTAAAACGTAGGTAATTAAAGATTATCAAAGGTCATAATCACAGATTTCTGATTTAAAGATTTGAGATATTAATTTCGGGCGCATTGCATTAGCATATTTTTGAAATATTTCATGTGTAACAGTAATTCAATGATTTGCCAATCATACCACGTCCCCAAATATATTTCCATCAGCACGCAATTATTCTCAAATTTTAATTACTTACTTAATTGAGTTAAGTTAAAGATATTTTTGCTATGTACACTAGTTTTTCTTCCTTTTGTAATAAAATACGTATAATGGTAAAATACCTTAATATTTCCAACTAATCAATCACTGTGTTTATATGCTTTTTGTTCTTTAATCACGTAATTAATTAGTCCATTTCAATGTCAATAATAACAAGTACAACCTGATTGCTTCGTTTTCATTTGTTGCTTTAATTTGTTTCCGGTTCGCGCATCCCAACATTTTGTTCCTGCTTTATACTTACTTATTTAATAAAATTTACCAATTATGATACACACTAATCAAAAATCATCTTTGATTGAATCTGAGCAGATTGCTAAATGCCAGCGCAATCACAAGAGATGTGAGCAGCAGTGAAATGTTTGTGGATGACTTATTGCTATGTGAGATTGCTTCCAAACATTTACCTAAAACAGGACAAGTTAGTATGGTGTGTCGTTGGTCATGTCGTCGTAATGGCAGCACACTACATGGCGCACTCACCTATTGTGGAAACATTAAAAACGAGCTCCCCGGTGATACCGGGCCGCACACGTCGATCGCAGTTGTCGTTCGACGTGGAGAACATGATAACATCGTGGCCGGCTTCCTTGTAAATGAAGCAGTAAGTACGTGCACCATGCATGGAGCGACTTAGCGGCGTTGTTATTAGATAACTTGTGCCGTTTTCCTCCCAGCGGCCGTGACACGAATACGCTATTAGCAGAAAGCACAAGCAAGTAATTATTAAACTGTTGCCGCTGCCATTTGCCAGCAAACAAATATTAATTAAAACTTACACACCGAGCGCGCCGGAGCGCTCCGAAATGTCTTCATGTGGAAATATTACCATAGCGGAGAGCACACTTACTTGATATATAATCCGGCGCAATGCAATCTGTGCGAAACTCGAGCGCGTCCGGCGAATTGCAGCCAATTATCAAATGCGAAAAACTGGGATTATCACAATCGCTATCCTGATACTGGTCGCGCTTCTCTACGCGCTTGATCCTGCGCGCCGATACTCCTAATCGCATTTCCTCCAAATGCCGCAGCTGGGCCTCATCCTCATCCGCGTCCTCCTCGTCCACATCGCCAGCGGCGCGCGGTTCGACCTCGTCCTGATAATAGAAGTTTCGTTTGTGCGTATTCTTCAGCGAACGCTGCGGCCGCTCGTTGCGTACGATGCTGTTCACTTTGAATTTACCCATGTAGGGGCACTTGCGTGGATCGGGGTTGTTCGCTAAAAGCACATCACACACGTATAATGACTATCATGGCATTTAATCGCCATCGAATAAACATAAACATTTACACAATTACCGAACGCGTCCCGTAGAGTGGACGACACCGCACAAAAATAAACGACGCGTTTGGCTGGAATTGGTTCGTGGCGTGGCAGCGCAAGCGAGAGTCGGGCAGAAGATGCGCGCGAGCATTGCATAGAAAACGCTAGCCAATTGAGCAATTAATTCCAGCTCGAAACTGCAAGTGTATCGGCCGTTTGCTCGCTGGGATCGCGGTATAAATTTACGTTAATTGAGCTATTCGAAACGTACGTGCGTCGAGGTAATTAACTAGCTGCTGGTAATGGGTGGAAGGAGTCGAAGCAGATGGCAAAGAGGAGCGCACTTAATCAGAAGGAGATAATAAAAGCAAAATGTGGTGTGAGGAAAATGGGAAGGCGAAAAAAAGAAGGATGCGTCAAAGAGCTAAATGTGAAAAATGTCTTCGACGAGGTGAATGTAAATATACTTCCAACTTGGAAGTACTGCATATTGCACGAGGTTTAATTTCCTTTTTCCCCCCGCGTAGAGAGTAGGCACTTAAAATAAATCATTAAATAAACATAACTAAGTACATCTGCATTAACTTAGGCGACCAAACAACAATGTGCTAATGATGTCTGAAACTTTACACATCTGTTTTGTTCTACTTTTCTAATGGATTGTTTAAGCGTAAACTTTTTATTTCAAAAGTTGAAATACTTAAATTTAAACAGCCCCAAGCTCTTAAACGGCGAAAAAATGCAGACAAAAAATACATTTTTAATCTCCGCAGTAATAATTCAACTTATCCTTAATAAGCCAGCGGCAATAAAACAAATCTATTTCACTTTCGCTTATCTTCCATCATCGCGCAATTGATCGAATATCAATTTTGATTGTGGTACATTAAATTTAAAAGCGTTTTTTTATTATACAAGCCCATAAAATCCGGAAAAAACTCAATGCCATATTAAAATCCCATTAATAAAAATGATCGTTGTTGTATTCTATCGCATTTATAACGCAATTTAAAGTTAATTCCTCTATAAACGTTATATCAATTCGGTGGTGTATTTCACTGCTAATCTTATTAATAAAATTCACGTTAACACCCTCAAAGGGTTGGATTAAACAGCGCATGGCAAATTTATATAGTGATTTAATTGAGTCGTTCATTAATTTTTATTAATATTGCCCAAAAGTAGCGCGTTAAACGTGAATAATAATCACCAATCTGCTAATTAAGTTGTGCAGTTAATTAAGAAGTGCTTGCTGCCTTCCACTGTACCCAGTCAGCTAGTACTTTCGCGAGAAACACATTTGCGTTCTTTCGAGATTATTACAATTATTTCCAACTTTGTAGGCTTTTGCTGTTGACACCACAGCCGCAGTGGTTTAACGAAATTTACGCGTGTATTTAATTAAAGCAATTATATGCACTTATTGTGCATGCGAATTTGGCACGCGTTCAGGACACGGCATTATTTACGAAGGTGGCGCGCGGTGCTGTTGTTGCGGAGGGCTATAAACCAAAAAGCACGCCACGATACCAAGTGTCACAATATTGATAAGGAACAAATGATGCCGCATTTGGGCCACACATGTTTGGCAACAAATCATTGCTGATAATAAGCCGGCAAAGCGGGCAGATAAATCTTTCCGGATGAAATACAGCACTAATATTATGACAGCTTTTATGTTGCGACGTGGCCCGTAATTGTTAGCGCGTTATTAAATAAATTCGTGCGTGTTGTTGCAGGAACGACCGAAACGCACCACACTGTGTGGCACGCGCGAGACCAGAGACAGACCACCAAGCACGCGTAGTCGCGTCCCGCCATCGCATTAAGCGTAATTAATGATTGCGCGTTTTTCGTACGTGGGACATGTGTAAACGATTACGTCGAGTGCGCGCATCACGCGTGCGACGCATTCTCGGCGGCGGCGGCGGCAGCGGCGATGGTGGTGCTTGGATAGAAAATAGAATCAGAACGCTATTAAAGTTAACTGCCGCGTTTACGTCCTGACATCTTCCACCTCGCCGTTAATGTGCGCGCGCCCCAAGTCCGGGACACTTCCGTCTGGCTCGCGCTCCTGAAAGCACTGAAAGCAAATGTGTGTGCAGCGAGCTCTTGTGATGAATTTGGCCCCGACGCTATTATTTCTTTTATTCCACTTTTATCACGTTTTATGCGCCGTCCCAGGAATACATTCGAACAAAGCGCGTCCGACGCGCGCAAATTGTAAACAAATGTTGGAGTGCGAATACTATAAATTGCTAATTTCACCGAAATAAAACGCTTTTCATGTTCGTGGGGTCTTGACAAACTATCTCCCGAGAAGTGCATGAGCTCAATGCAAAGCGAAACAAAGGAAATGGCAATGTACGCTCCGCTCCGCTCACTCGCTCACTCGTTCGTTCGCCCGATGCGCGCCACCGCAACGTGCACGAAATCATTAACCGGAAGCCGGGAATCTAATTGCTTGTTGCCACTCCATTCGGTGAGCTCTTCCACTTCATTCGGATGCCAACAAGCGGTCTTAAATATTTATCAGTTTAATGAAAATCAAACGCATTTACACTTACCGACGAGTGTGACGTAGGGAAGCGTGGTGCGATTGAAATAGTTTGGTGTGCACGCATCCTCCGGGCGCTTCGTGTGCGCTCCTGTCTGCACTTCAATCACATCGGCGTCGCGCCGGTAGAACGTCATGCATGCGAAACCGCTCTGGCTGCAACAGCGAAATAATGCATTATTAATTGATTAAACTGACTGTGGCGCCGACAACAACAACACGCCAGCTGCGCGATAAAAGTGCACTTTTAGTACACTCCCTCTCTCTATAATTAATTATCAGCACAATCACCTGCACTTTGTATATGCATGCGTGTTACACACAGTCAGCGCCAGCCAATTAATCAAGCACCACTATTAATTTCAGTGCAACAAATTTAAATTGGCTACGCACGACAAAAGGCGCCCATCTACACGCGCGCGCCCATTATTTGTCAATTAATGAATTATTATTACTGGCAGACTAATAATGTGTCAAGTCAATTAATTGAATCCGGGGTGGCATAAACATTTTAAAATTCTTGCCCGCCTTGATTTAATTATTATGCAAGTTAGGACGTCGACGCTTGTCATCGGCGATAATAATTGAATTACGATGTAATTCGACGCGAAATAACTTGCACATGAACGCCACGCGGGTGCGCTATGAATTGGTGATTGCGTTTGGGATAAAGGCCATTAATAAATTATTAATTTAATATTAATCCGGGAGTGCTTTTACACCCCCGGCTCCATTCGCGCTGCCTGCCACAGTTGTTGTTGATGATGGTGGTGGTGGTGGTGTGCGTTTTCTATCTGGTATGCAAAGTTCAATTACCAGCCAGTGGTGAAATGCGTCAGCAGCATGACCCAATTGTCTCCTGTATACTTCAGCTGCGAGCAGGTGACTTTCATTTCTTGTCGTTCGTTCGACGTATTCGCAATGCGCAGCGTGCTGTTGCGATGGTGGAACGTATACGTCGAGGAGTAATCCAACGTGTGCCAATAGTTATGATTCGATATCCATTGGGGAAATCGGCACTTGTTCAATGCGGGCGCTGGAATTCAAAACAATGGCCCGGGTTAGTTGCCTGTTTACATCAATGCCAATCAAACTGCGACAGCGACGTTTCAATTAAACGTCCGCGGAATTGAAGCGTGTTCGGCACGTGAAGCCGAAGGGCTAAAAATAAATAAACCGATAGAGCTACGTATGTACCTTTTTTCAGCGTCATTGTACGACTGCCTTCGGTGGCACTGAAGAGACCATTGCAGGTGGCATCGCCGCTTTGCGCAATGCGATACTCCACGCCGTCCATCGCTTCGGAGGCGGGCGAGGCCTTCTCGTAGACGAAGCATCGGAAGCGATCCTCGTTCGACGAAGCGTGATTGTGATGCACCTTGCCGACGAGATACCGTGAGCTGCCCTCCTTCCACGTGGCCAGACACTCGAGCTCTTCAACTGCAAATGAAAAGGATTTAGATACAAACAAATGATTCACGAGGGTGAAATTGAGGAGAAGTGCCGTAATACGTCAGATTTACGCATTTAAACACACCATTTTCGAGGGAACTTATACGTTATTATACGTTTGCACATAATGGAACAGGAAAAGAAGAAGAAGCGCGGCCCGGGCTGGGCGCACGCCTGGCGTTATCAGGCCAAACGGTTGCGTTTCGTGTTCGTATCGCACGCGAAGCATAAAATCCCACCTTGGAGAGCGGCACGGGCCAGGACGACCCAGCCGTCTCTTTCGGAATTAAACACAAGTGAACAACTGAATGGGGCCGCGCACAAAGCGTTCACGCATAAAGGAGGCCATAGACGACAACGACGTCGCAAGAGAAGGCAAAAAGGACACGCTCGAAGGCGAAACGATGTCGCCTCGACGCGACGTCGTCCTTCGCTGCCTCGTCGCCGTATCGGGCGCAGCGCATATTATTATTGCTGACGAAGAATGAGGAGGATACACGCCAGAGTGAAGCGGGATGGAAACGCCGAAAGAAATGTCAACGTCGAGTGTGCAACAATGACTTCGTCCTGCCATTCGTTGAATATTCCTCAAGTCGCGTTGTCACGACGACCAACAATGCGCGCATTTATTTAAGGATTACGCGCTCGCTCACCAACTAATGCACTATCTTCATATTGTAGATGGATGGATGGATGTACACATATATATTCTTTTCGTGGAAAAAGCGCCTCGCATTTAAACCGCCAAGTTATTATTATACCGCTGCATATTTATAGCCTTTCAGCCATTCAACGACTCGTCGAAATTGTCTCCTTTTTGCTATCAATTCCATAGATATTGCGGTTTGATTTATGTCCACATTCGACATGTGTCACGCGCACGACAAACAAAACCGCAATGGCTCGGCGAAAAGTCGAAGATTAAGATATGTTCAAATGTCAGATATGCATTAAATGCATCAATTCGCCGCGGCAATATAGACTCGAATGGATATGTGCGGATGGCATAGATGAAAAGTGGATCTATGCGTGCGCGCGCTTGTATGAGGTGGCGGCGGCAGTGGTGGTGGCGGTTTCGCGTTGTCATGTTGGCGTTCGTTCGCTTGTGCATTGCGGAAAACCAACCAGTAGATGGATGTTGTGTTTGTACAAGCTGGCTTGTGTGCATGATGAAATAAATGCGATGCGCACTTACGAACATGCACCCAACTAGCATAACATGTAGCTCTGTGCACCATTCATGAAATATAAAACTTGGAAACGTCGTCGTTTAAATGCATGACTTGTAAACGCATCAATCAGATAGGTTTTTCTTATTTCCCGTTCCGCGTATTTGTCCTCGCACTTTTTGAGTGCGCACTTTTCAAACTTTTATCGCGATACGCTCCACTTTTCGCTAGACTGCACAAACACCCCCGGCTTCACTGCGCTGATAATCTCGTGCGCGAAACGCGTTCATTATTTAAACTTTTAATAAATTTCAAACGACCTGCCACTGCGAGTTTATAGATTATGCACCCTTACTGGCCTCATGCAATTAATTACGCTAGAAAAACACGCTGGACACAACAAAAATAATAACGCATAATTACCGTATTGATTGACTGCTCTCCGAACATAATCAATTAGGCGCATGTTGACCGATTAAAAATGTATGCAAACAGTCGTTAGCGTGCGGATGAACGCTAATGAATAGAAAAAGGCAGGTAAATTGCTTATTTACATTGCAACAACATCTCCCAAACGCGCAATGAATGAAATAAACGAAATGATACACTGTGCGAGCAAGCGCGCGCGCGCAGTAATATTTCACTCAAATGAATTAATCCATGGAAACACAGCAGTGTGAAGCAATTAAACAATTTGCATTTTGCATGCAACTACTGCAAATAGAGTTGCATGCATGCGAATTTAATTTAGCCACAGCTAATCTCGTATTTTTCTTTAGCACTGCTGCAACGGCAGAGTGCGCGCGTGCTCGCCGAAGGAGTAAAAAACAGGCGAAGATTAGATACAAATATCGGTGGCATGCTGGACTAGTGCGGGTCGTAGAATTTATATGATTACGGCGAGGAGATTGCTGCCGTTCTCGCCCACAAAAGTAGAAAATACAACAACTCTATACACGTCCATGCGTTGTAGTGGCGAGTGGTGTAACTGCACTTCCGACATGATGCTAGTCGGCCGCTAGTTTTTACGTGCATCCGGTTTTTGACCTACATCCATAACGTGTGTGGTGCGCCCTCGCGATGCACATAAAAAGCCTTCTCTGGAATATCTATGCATGCACAATTTATACATTTTATACATTATTTCGCTCGTGACTTTGGTATGACTGTGGATGGGAGTTTATTTATTTCCCAATAGCGATGCCGCATGAAATATGCAACATGCGCGCACACATTGGGAATCGTACGAATGCGTTTTGTTTGCTTGTTGGTTCTCGGGGTGCATGGCGTTTGCAAATAACCCGTTCTGCGTGTAAAATACCGTAAAATCCTGGCTCGACACCACACACGAGCGCATCGGTTATGGATGTAACAGTCGCCGGTTGTACGTGTAACAAATCATGAGAAATATGCTAATAATAAAGTTACAAATTGGCGTAATTGCGCAAAAAGCAAATAAAAGCGAATTACCAACCATAACACGGCTGGTATTTCATGCAAAAGCACACTCTGCAACGGCCAAAGAGCACTCGGCGGCGTTATATGCATGCGGGGCAAATATCGCATTCACAACATTCGACAGGGATCGATAACAAATATGCTCCTCGTTGCAAAATATACATGCAGATAGACAGATAGAGGAGCGAAGAGCGCATGAAACACAGCATTCCTTTTATGCAAATTTGTATCATTGCACTTAAATTTATATTTTGCCAGTCAGACGAAAAAATAATCGAGCAAATAAAATCCGATTTTCAGCGTTGAATTAATTATCGCGCCACGTGAATCACAAATCGCTATTTGCAAACGTCAAACACAAGCCGGAATGAAATGATATTTTAACTAATTAACAATTTTAAATGCTCCTGCTCTCGTCTGTAATTAATTATTGTAAATAAATGCAAATTGAGTAGGCAAATTGAAAAATAATTTAAAATATCATTACACAACATGCGCAACACTCAACTGGAAGCATTTATAAAGCTTCATTGAAACAGCATAATTAATTAACTATTTTGCCTTTCATCAATTAATTAATTACTAGTCAACTTTGTACCGCCTAAACTCCCAAGGAGTGACTTGAACTCTTCATAATAATAACGTGAGTCTTCTCGGAAATATATCACTATTATAAAGCCATACATGAATTTCTGCGAATTTATATTTCATATTTCACGTCACTAAAGTGTTGCAGCTGAATGGCAGACACCATTCCAGACTAAATTATTTATTAGCTGTATACGCGTTTTCATTTCCTCCGTAATAAATTACATAAAATAAATATCTTTTAAATTACACACGAAACGTATTTTCGAATATCGAGTAGTCTGAATTGGAAAATCAATGACGTTATAGATTGGTTCGCTGCTGCTGCTCGCTTTCACAGATTTTTTAAATCGCAACGCATAAACGAATGCACAATGACGAAATGCGATATGAAAAATCCGAACCGATATTGAAAACGCGCTGCGCGCTAGCGGCTCGACAAATTCATAGAAGTAGCATTCCGTTTCATTCGCAGAAATACAATGCGAGTAAAAAGCGGAAGGACGATGACGATGAAGAAGTAAGAAAAACGATCAACGACAACGACGATGAGGACGAAACGAGGCCCTAAAATGCCAATAACAAGAGCGACGGTGTGCAGTTCGCGGTACGCGTTTACGAAGAACGCACACATGAGCGCGTACACCAAAAACTTGGCAACAAAGAGGCGGAAAACTTTGATCGAGCAGCAGCGTCGTGCGCGAGCGGAAAATCAAGATATTGCCCGATGCGATCGGCGAATTCATCTTGACATGGCATGTAATCATGACGGACAGAGCAAAATAGCGAAACCTAAATGAAAATCCACTTGAATCAAACTATTTCAACAACAGCGTCCAGAGTGGATGTTATTAAATTTCTACTATGTGCGCAACAACAATGATTGGACGGTGCTTAGCTCAAATTTCGCCCGATAAATATTTTTACTATTTGATTTAATTAGTGCACAAATCACGGCGTGTTTGCTCAGAGCGGAATGCGTTTGGCTGACTGCAATTGGCCGCGAGCGATGCGTGCGAGCAATTCGCAATTCGTGCGAAACGCTAATCCGTCCAAAAACATCAAAACAAATATTGATTTTATTTCCTCCGATTCGCAATCCGGCGCTTCCTCCGCGAGCGTTGCATTAATCTCTGTCCCGCTCGTACCTTTCATCCCGTCGAGCATTTATCCTGCTCGCGTGTGAGCGCCTATCCACACATAGTTGATACGCGAGGGCGCGCAACTACACGCCTGCCATCAGGATCGTCGTCCCGTCGACGTTGTCCGCAGGATACCCGGCCTCGTTGTTTGTTTGTATCGCGTTTTAAACGGTTTGAGGGCAGGACGGGCGTTAAGTCCTTCGAGATAATACCCTCATATCCTTATTTATTGCATCGGCTTTCAACTCGGCAAGCGGCGCGGCGTGCATTTAAACCCAACGCTATTCCCATCGACGCAGCGCACCTAAGTATTGCGCGAGCTGATAAGTACGCAAGGTGCACAACGCGGGGGTGCGAGCGTGCCGACGATAAGAAAAGTGCATCCCCATACGAGACACCTCGAGCAACAACAACAACAACAACAACGCCAAACTTCCGCTGAGCCTCCAGCGAAGCAACTTTAATATCTTGAGCAAGGGAGACATTAAACGAGTTCCTCGTGAGATACGCAAATCCACTAATTTATCAATAACCACCTCTTTACTTATTACGGCGTTCGCGCACTAAACTAAATCCGAATAAAGTATGGCAGCACTCACCTGCACTTTCCGAGCCGTAGACGTCGGGACATGCTTGGTAACTCAACAACAATCGGCTATCCTCGATGCAGCTGTCGATACTCGACACGGGTGATTTGCATTCTCCGTGGCCGCGATTGTAGGTAAACGTAAATGCCCCATGAAACGGACAAGGTACGGAGAGCGCACTTTCACGAAACATGGAGTAGAGGAGCGCATCGCCAGTAATTAGTGAGCACAGAGAAGCGACCGCTTCACGTCCTTGGCAGAATGCTGAAATCAGATCGGCAAAAACATTAGTGATCAATACACCCGAAATGGAAGATAAGCAAACTATGATATTAAGCACTAGAAACAAAAAGTGGCAAAGAAGAAGAAGAAGAAGACGACGACGACGACGAAGCAGCGATCCGCCACGCTTGTTTGCGCACGACGTGCGGTGTTGCCCACGAACCAAACTTATGAAGGATCCGTCGGCGTTTGTGTGTTTATGTTAATCAGGATTAGGGATTACGATTGCAAACGATGGAGGCGGAGGCGCGTCTGGCTGCCGGCGGCGGCCAAAAACGGGTCCGACACTTGTTAGTGCTTCTGACAAGTCGGGCTTGAGGAGATTCGCGATTTAGTTTAAGGAGGGTCGCCCGCCTGTTTATGTTGTTTATGTAAATATAACCGAACGGATTCCGGATAGTTTTTTCCCGTGCTAGCTCATAATAATCGTCATCATAATCGCTCTCTTGTCCGTTATTATTTCCGCATGACGAAGTCGCGGAGAAAAACACAAAAAGTCATTTCGCTGATTTGTTGTGACATTCTGCGGTCGCAGCGAGAGACGAGAGACGAGCGCCGCGCATAAATTTGGCAAGATGATAGACGTTAAATATTATACGATGTCACAAAATGGAAATGTATTATGAAATGCACAAGTTTGTATTTAGTTTCTCATTTAGATAATATATTTGTAGGAAAATGACTTAAATGCAATCCATCATCTCTGCAGCGAGCGCGTGTATATTTCGGGAGTTTGCTCAGGGAGAATGCGCAAGCAACGAAGAAGACGAAGAAGAAGAAGAGCAAGCAGTAAGCGCAACAGCAGGAACTCTTTACGCGCAACATTCAAATAGATATTTATGCATGAAAAGTTATGATGAAACTATATAAGAAACTGGGATGACTAATGTATCTTCTGTTTTCCCCCTTGTTCATCTGGATCATTTCGGACTGCAATTCAGAGTGCTCTCGAACTTTAAGATATGACTTGCAAGGTTCTTTCTTACTTTCTGTTTACTTTCTGCGCCTCAAGGTAAATCACTTGCGTTTTTATTTACAAACCAAGATATTATCCTTGATATTAAAATTCTAAGCGTAAAAATTCCCTGCACAAACTTGCGACTGTTCTGAGCAAACTTTGCTGTGTTGACTGTGTGAAATTTGAATTATTAGATTAAAAAATGTTAGCGCAAGATCAGATTGTGAAACACTCCGTATGAGAATTATTCATGTGTGTTCGTCCATGTTAAAGACTTTCTAAATGCGTGTTTGTAAATGTTTCGATGTTTCCGAAAGTAAAGTTTATATAAATAGCAGCGTCGCACCGCTGAGACCCCGCCAGCACCGCTTCCAACACCGTGCGCCGCCGTCGAGTGTCTCTCGAGTTAATAAATCATCGTTTAACTACTACTGCTTGTTTCTCCAACTCGCAAACTGTTCTCTTCGGCCGCCCGCAAACGCGCCGCCCGCGCCGAGGAAACATACAAAGAAGAAGAGGGCGGCCGCGCGTGAACGCCGGAAAAAAAGGACTATAAATGTTCATATTAGACAAGTGCCTATTTCCGCTTTATCCCTTTTTTATCATCCGAGCAATAGTCGCAAACTTTTTGCCGCCCGTCGTCCGCCACCCCCGCCTGCGATTATAGCCATTCCACTGCGGCAGCGGCGGCGACGGCGGCGACTTCTCAAAGGACGAGTGTGTGCTTTGGATTTGTGCGTGAAGATTTTTCTATTGCATTCTCCTTTTTGTGGATTTTTCGGCAGCTTCCCGCATATGCTTGAGCGGCGGCGAAGAGTAGTATTTAAGCCTCTTTAGCAGGCAGCCAACTGGCTAGAGGTGTTTTTGAGTTTGATGGCACCGACCGCCGCTCACCGTCATGATAAACGATGCGCTGCCGGTGGTGCTACTGACGCTCTTGGCTGCTGCCCGTTCTTCATGCGGCGGATGAAGAATGCACGCCCGGTGCGCGAATAGTACACGAGTAAATCGAGGGATAAAAATAAATGAAACATGTTGTGTATGTGAGCTCGAGTATTAAGCGGCGAGCAAGCTGAATACAAGCCACATTAAGAGAGAAACGAGGACAAAACACCTGTCAAAACATGTCATACTGGGATTTTTTGTAGCGTGAAAAGACGACGCAGAAAGAGTAATTACTTATGTGCTCGAAATTAAGCGACTAGCATTTTAGACGTTGGGAAATACGAGACGTAATTTAACGTAAAATCACAAACAAGTGAAAAAAAATCGATTTTACGTTGTTTTGAGGTTTAGGTGCTTTTACGTAATTTAAAACGTAAAGCAATTTGCTTGAGAAACACCTCTTTTTAAGCACGCGCCATAAAACAAATCGACAATTGAATATTTCATCAAACACTTGGAAAAAAACAAAACCCGTTTTGTAATAAATCCGGCCGTAAAGTATCAATAGCCGACGCGCGGTCGACGTCCAATGCATAGCGAGTCTACCGCCGCCGCACACTGCCGCCTCCCTCGAAACCGAAAACCTAAACATTTCCTCTCGTTAGGGGCTTAAACATTTCGACCATCAGAGCTGAGCCATCATGTAATGCCCGGCTGCGGTGGCTGTTGCGACCGACGCAAATTGGTTTCGGTCCCTTTTGGTATTCGGTTCTACTTCATTTCAGCAATTCCAACATATTCAAAATTTCCCCCCGCGTGCTCCCCGCGCCCAAAGTTTACACAAATTTCCACGATGAATACGTTTCGCTCGCTCTTGCTCCTTGCAGACTTACTTACGCGTATACCTTCCTTGTAACTTGTACGGGGAGCTCGCTTTCACATGAATACGCAAAAAAGTCGAATGAATACCGCGACACGATTCCAATGTAAAACCCTAAACTGATTTGCAACAATTGCGCCAAGGAACAATACATGGCAAGCAGATATGATTGTTTTCTGAGGGTGGAAGGAACGAAAACCCTCGAATACACGTACGCCACGTAAATAAGTGTCATTATTTGCTGTTTGCATGCGCACATTGTTCCCGAAATGTATACAGGATCTTTCCAATTAAGCTTACGCAAGGAAGAAAATACGATTGAGCAAAAATTATGCGTTATTTTCCTGGCGAACTTTGTTTGCAATTAATTCGAAAGCGTTTTATCCAGTGTGCTCGGTATATTTTGTATATTTAGTTGAGTGGCGAGTGCGTTAAGAGTTCTGCCCGTAGCGACGGCGGCGGTGGCGGCGCGCGGCTGTGGAGGCAAAGCATGTGGGCACATTTAAGCATTGCCGCCCTTGCGCGCTCCCCACAAATTCGCTCGCCCCTCGACGTACAAATGCGCAAGCAATGCCCAACAACCATACTCGCACACGCTCACAAAGGGCACGCGAGACTGGTGTAGCGTTTCCCATTTCGCATTTCGTCTTTCGCGTTCCGCAATTCGCAATCAGGCATGGTGATTTATGCAAACCCTTGCAAATCTATTGCGCAGGAGCGGCTCGCGTTGCGCGCGAGTTGTAAACCCCGCTAAATACAAATGCGCGGTCCGGTACTGGAGTTTCAAGTGCTTCGGGACGCGCATACCCGTATCCCATTTTACGCCGCGCACACACTACGTGTGCAAACGTACAAATGTGCACGTTTACAATGCGCACGCGGCGCTAAAACGTTCGGCGGCCGCAACCCACGAATGCCGGAGGGTCCAAGAAGGAACCACGACGGCTGGCGGTGGGCATTGTGCGGCGTAGGAGGGAAAAAAGACAACGAGAGTCAGTCCCGAAAACCCGGACACGAAACACACGAAATGCGCCACGAAAATATGCATGAGAACGCAACGTGCGCGCCTGTCCGAATGTGCGAAATGACGGAGGTGCGCGCTGCTCGCTCTTTTTGAAAAGCTCACGCCCGCCGCGAATGAAGTCCTTCGTGTTTATGTTGATGACCCGAAGGAGCAAGCGTGGCATGAATGAGTAAATTAAGCCGGGCCTTGGCATTTAAAATGATAAACAGTGCGGCAATTTTCATTCGCAGTCAAATTTGCTTTTGCAGGTAATTCGCACTTAATTTCTTGATTTGCACATTTTGCGTTCTTTGCATTGTACTTCATAAAATTTCCGCCGAAATTATGCGCGCGTATAAGAAGCAAAGCAATTTCTCGGTAACATCAAAATGGTGGAAATCCACGCAAGGATAAAACCCTAATTGAATACGGTTTGTCGTAAAGTGCACCTAAATGCATATGCAGCTCTCCGTTAATGTCTGTTCGGTTCGTTTTTGCCCGCTCGAATGTTGTGCGCATTCAAATGATCCCAGGACCAAAGTGCTCGCACCGGCACAAATCTGAAATGGAGCGGCGCGGCTGGTGCACATTCGTGTGTGCACCTCAACTTCCGGCCGCATATATATCTATCTGTACATGGACGATACGTAACGGGTGCTTCTTGCCTCCCTGTTGATTCGGTACTTTCAATCTGCGGATACGCCCGTAACGGGCAAATGTTATTAAACAATTAACCGGTTCGTTGTGTCCCTCCAAGCTCGCCACTGTCCATTGTTATCCATTGTCCGCACGCGTCCCGCATCCTGATAGAGAGTCGAAACAGCGCGCACGTCGCGCATTCGAAACACGCCTTCGCTTTATTCGCTCGGATATCGCGCACAAAACAAACAGCACACTTGCTCGACTGCCGCGTGCACCAAGTGTGACTCGCTGGGTCCGGGAAAAAATAATAATTGCGCCAAACATCTGCATGCGGCGACGATGAATTATTGAAGCTGCACGACCGCCGTGGAAAACGTTGACGTAGCCAATGCAGCAGGAAGGGCGGAGTAG
>JARJDV010009227.1:0-14076 GCA_030264675.1 Anaulacaspis nigra
AATACATATCATTTCAGTTTAAGCAGTTTCAGTAGTTTGGATTCAGACGGCAGTACGCAGTCATTATCAGACCGGATTAAAGCTGCATTCAACTTAATTGCATTGGAACACGACGAAGGCTCGCGTCCCAAGCTAATTGGCAAGATGGATTTCAAAATGAGACATATTAGACTGCAAAATCGTCATTTAAAATTGATGCACCCTCCCGAGCGTCCAGTGCACAAATATTTTGACGATGACGGAAACGAAATTGTTGCTGAAAAAGAGACTGAAATGCCAATGGTACAAGTTGATGCCAAGTCGACGACATCCAGTGATAATTTGTTATCGCCAGAAAGTGCCCCAGACTTATTGTATTCAATCGTCAACGAAAAAATGGCAGGCCTCAAGAAGAATCGCCGTAAGCAACGCAAGAAGAAGGTCCTTCCGCCTTTGATTAAAGGCAAACCCAAACTCCGCAAGTATTATGACCGTCGGTTTTCTTTATTCAGCAAATTTGATGATGGGATTATTTTGGATGAAGGTACTTTGAAAGCTTAAAAGTTTTGTGACAATTTTTATCATATTGGTTTTTTCTTTGTTTACAGAAAGTTGGTATTCAGTTACACCAGAAAATGTGGCAAAGCATATTGCAGATAGATGCAAATGCAACATAATAATAGATGCGTTTTGTGGGGCTGGTGGCAATAGCATACAGTTTGCTATGACATGCACGAAAGTTATAGCAATTGATATCGATCCGAAAAAGATCGAACTCGCGCAAAATAATGCGAAGATTTACAATGTCCAAAATCGGATTGAGTTTATTGTCGGCGATTTCTTCGCATTAGCTCCATATCTAAAAGCAGATGTGGTATTTCTAAGTCCTCCATGGGGTGGTCCAGATTATTTGAAATTGAAGATCTATGATTTGGAAACGATGCTTCAACCTTTTCCACTCTCGCAGTTGCTTAACAGCGCTCGAGTAATTACCAAAAATATCGCACTATTTTTACCAAGAAATAGTGAAACCTATAATGTAAGATAGCTTATAATTTAAATTGAATGTGCCTTGATTAATTATTATTATTTGTTACAGTTAATTACGGAGGCAGGTCCGGGCGGCTCCGTGGAACTTGAGCAGAATTTCTTAAATAAGAAATTAATAGCGCTAACGGCATATTACAATGAACTGCTACGGAAAACTGAATAATTCATATTCACATAATATGAGAATGTACTTTAAAATGCTTAACACATTTCGTTTGTAAGGACAAATTTTATTACTTGATCAATATTTAAGTTTTTAAATATAATAAAAGCAACACCGATTGTACGTAAATGTTGTCAATTTTTGTATTACCTCAAATACTTATCAAATAGAGAGATACCGATTAAAATGTGTTCTTTGTTAATCATCACATTGATAAAACATTGTTTAAAAGTCGTCCTTATGGTGGGAAGTTCCACTTGGGTTGGCCTCACTGCAGGAATAAAAAATGGCGCCTGTCAGTACTGTGTGAATTAATAAGGTTCGGCTTTAGTATAAGGTTGGTTTCCTAGCGTTCTGTTGCAATTTCCAGCAGCTGTCTCGGGTAAGTTCAATGCTTGTTATTGTGTTTAGTTCCATAATATCGAAATTTAAACGGTTCATTGAGGTTTGAGCGATTGGTTTGTAATTGTGTAGTTAATTATCACGTATTTAGTTAGCACTTTGTTCTGATTAAAAATTTCTTTATTTGTTTACACTTATTGACGATTTAAACAAACATTTAAAATGACGTGGAATCTGCATGAGAATTTAATTTTCTATTATCTCATTAATCCGCACTTGGTCAAGGCGAGTTTATTGCAATTAATTGACAATTTGTTTTCTGTAATTGAAATATGGGTTGAGGATACTGCCTATTGCAGGTGCACTTTATTGGTGGCTGGTAACTGGTATTAATCGACTAATTAGCCTCGCAGCCGGCGAGTCATGAAGAAGAACTATGGTACGGCAATTAATAAAGAAAGTTTGAAAAACTTCGATCAAGCATGTAACTTCTATAGCTCTAAATGAAAACTTTATGGTGGTTGGTTATTTAACACATAATCTAGTCAAGCGTAGTAGAGGCGCACATAACATGGCATCATCGTCCAGAGAGAAGCGCAAATTTCAATGCACGGCTTGCGAGAAAAAGTTTTTATCGCGCAATGATCTCCGGAAACACGTACGCACGCACACTGGCGAGCGCCCGTTTTGGTGCAATAAATGCGGTGTGGGCTTTCGACAAAAGGGCTCACTTAAAAACCATATAGTGACGAAACATGTCGCTGATTTGGAGGAGCCCCCGGCGTATATTTGCAATTATTGCAATAAGTCGTTTCCGATTAAAGAACGCTTACGTCTACACTTGCGCATGCATACGGGCGAAAAGCCTTACAGATGCACGCATTGCGAGAAAATGTTTGCACGCGCCGGACAATTAGTTCAGCATGTACGAACACACACCGGGGAGCGGCCGTTCAAATGCAATATTTGCGGTACGGACTTTACATGCTATGCAAATCTCCAAGCGCACCACGACCGGCATCGCAAAGTGCGCAATCATGTATGCGACGTGTGCGGCAAATCATTTCTGCGTCGCGATGCACTCCGCAAGCACATCAACTGCACGCATAACAACATCAAGGCGTTTCGATGCCTAATTTGCAAGAAGGACTTTAAAGGACATTTACCACAGCATATGCGTACCCACAGGAATTATAAGCCGCATGCATGCGCCGTATGCAAAGCGCGCTTCTCGCAACGATCTCAACTTACCGTGCATCAGCGCATCCACAGCGGCGAAAAACCTTACAGGTGCAAAGTATGCTGGAAGGCGTTTGCTCATTCAACCGCTCTCAAATTACACATTCGTCAGCACACCGGCGAAAAGCCTTTCCCGTGCCTGCTGTGCGAAAATGTACGCTTTACGCAATTGCCGCACCTTAAGAAGCACATGCGCTGTATCCATAAGACTGACAAGCCGTACCTTTGCATCCATTGCGAATCATTTCACAAAACCAAAGTCGAATTCGAAAACCATGTCAAAGCATGCATGAAACGAGAACAGGCATCTCAGGAAGAACCGGAAAAGACTGCTGTGATCGATCCACCAATGAGCATCGAAAAGATGAGGCTACTTTTAGCGATATTACTGCAACGAATTTCAACGCCCGAGAAGCTGGACGAATTGGGCTTCAATAAAAAGCTCATTGATGAAGTCCTTATTGATTCGCTTAAAAGCGCTAATAAGAAGATTTGCATGGACGAGTCCTTAACAGCCGGTGAGCGATTGAAAAATAACGTGCACACTTTACTGACGTGGACTGTGCCAAAAGAATATATGGACAAATTTAAATCGCAACAACGATCAACCGAAGAACTCTTAGAAGAGTTAACGTCATAACTTGTTCTAAGTTGCCATAAAACACTATTTCTATTTCTACAGGGACTCATGCAATCCTATTTTGATCCAAAGTTAAAACTAATCTTTTCAAACGATTATTACTATTACATATATATTAGGATTTAACTACATGTTACCCAGGATACTTGCCAATGAAACTTGCTTTAAATACGTTATACCAAAGGAATTTTCCAAATTCATTTAGCGGAATATAATTCGCAAGTACTAAGTTAAAGTTCGTGCTATGAATTAATTAATTAACTATTTATCAACTAGATAATTTACTTCACTGCCAAACAGCTAACGATTTTTATTCATTAATTTGTTGAATTAAATTCTATTATATGACTGTTATTTATTTTTGATGTAAATATTTATTCTTTGCATCTAATCGAATAGATGTATGCATGTGTTATCTAGTCTAATGTACTGCTTTAAATGGAAAGTGAAGTTTCACGTGTAATCAAAGGTTCTAAGAATACATACATCTCTATTTTCTAAGTACCTAATAACGGAATCAATGTAAAGTTGCTATATTTATCCACTTTAATATCTTGAACGTAAACGTAATATTACAACCGAAGATTTATCGAGTCACGTTGGCACAATAGAAAGGTCGAGTGATTAATTTGTTAAAATTCCTAGCGTTTTTAAATGCTCTATCAGTCCAATTACAGCCTTCATTCAATACATAATGTATATGTTAAACTTTGGTTTCACCTATGTAATATAAAGCAAATGTTTGTTGTCTGATATATTAAGAGTGCAATACCGACCAACAGTCAATGCTGTGTGCCGTCTAAGAATTTTAAGTACTCTAGTTACTGGCAAAGTGACTATAAGACTTATCACACAAGACTAAAACTATCGCAATGAATTTAAAGATTCATTGACCCAGTAAAATTACTGCCACGTGATACGCAGAGGTTTCATCAAATTCACATCCAAATTCTCAACGACCAAATACTGAAAACCACAAGATTAGAGATTAAGAAAATGTACTGTGCTGTTGATTAATTAATTACCTGAGAATTGGCGTTGTAGTTGAAAGCGTGTGTAACATTATTTACTTGTACTGCAATCACGCTTGCCAAACCCATTATAGTTACCTTGCTCAAATTCGTGACATCATTATATCCCCAATGATCCACGATAGTTGTCAATGTATTATTTTGCATGATAAAGTTAATTAATGCATATCGGCGCTCATCAACTGTATCTGAAAGTTATGTTATTAAAGCAAAATTTAAACACAAATCAACTATTGCAGTTACTTAATGTATCCCCATCATCCCAGTAGAGTTTACCAATTGCTTTTTGGTTTTCGTCCGGTGCAACCAGCAATTGCAACTTTGTTAATCTGGAAGCGGTAGTCGTCTGCAGTCCTTCCTGCTGCGGAATGATATGGCCTCCTCTTATCAGTAGATTTATTGTATCCATTGGCGCTGACATATTGTAGCGAGTTGCCGTCGAGATAATCTGCTTGCGTGTGTAATAATCGTACCATACACCGCGTGGAAGATACGGGTTCACCCAAAATCGGGCTTCTTGTAAAACTGGAACGATCATGAGTGCAGGGCCCCATAGGAATTGATCATCAATTGCGAATGTCTTCGTATCGCTAATAAATTCAAAGAACATTGGCCTCGCAACTGTATCGCCATTTACATGAGCCGCCCAAAATAGTGTGTACAGATAGGGCAACAAAGTATAACGAATTGTTAATGCCTTCTTCGACGATGTAACTACATCAGAACCAAGTGCTACCGGATCTTGGTCCTAAAAGATTAAAGAATAAAATTTAAATCTAAATAAAACTGAATCTATTATACAATTGCATCATCAGTATTATGGTTCCTAGAGAATGGATAAAATGCTCCCAGCTGCATCCAGCGATTACAAAGAGTTGCCGTTGTATTTCCGTTAAAACCGCAAATATCCGCGCCCATTAAAGGAATGCCAAATAAACTGTAGCTGAGTAATTCTAAAAATAGTGTGCATTATCATCTCATAAAACGCATAATTTTAATTATTTTCTTACGTGGTATCGAGTATTTCATATCAACCCACTCAGAAACAATATCACCGCTCCAATGTCCTGCGAATTTCCCAATTCCCGGGAAAGTAGAACGTGAAATTATTAACGGTCGTTTCCCTCGAATTGTCGCCAAAGCACTAAAATACTTTAAATGCCAATACTTTCTACTAATTAATTATGCACTTACAAGTTGGTAACCATTGCTTCCGTAATGCCGTAAAGATTATGCACATCGTAATGCAAACCAATTGAATGGTTTGCTGTCATGCAGAGCGTTTTAAAATTAAGCACACCCCCAAAGACACCCGGTACGTAAGGTGGTTCTTCCCAAACGGACGCAGGACATCCATTAAATCCACCATTCAAGAAATTCGCTGGTTCATTCATATCAATCCATGCTCCATCGAATTCAAATTCTTTATGCATTGTATTTAACATTGTAGTCCAATAGTCCACTGTTGTTGGATTTGTAAAATCTGGCCAAACTGTAGTGTAATCATTCCATACCTACGAAAGAAACAATTATTAATTCTCGTTTTTAATATGGGGTTAATTTTAAAATACTGGACCTGTAAAAATGCCTTATTTCGCCGCATGAATACGAGATTAAAATTAGACAAACTTTCTGAAAAAGTTTAAATAAATGGTTACCTTTCCAGTGAATGGTAGTCCTGAAGAGTTCTTGACGAAAATATCCATTTCAAACCCTCTGTCATAAGGAGGATAATCTCCTGGCCTTTCACTAGACGAAATACCCGGATCAATGATGGGTATATAATGCATTCCTCGTAAATGCAATGCCTTAACAAATTCAGGCAAGCCATTGAAGCGTTCCTTATCATAAGTAAAATCATTCTGATGATTCATATAATCTAAATCATTCCATTGCGTGTCTAAAGGTATTCCAGCATCAATTGTGCGCTGCATAACATCCCTCGTCTGATTTAATGTCTTATATCCAAAACGACATAAATGGAAGCCCAAACTCCAGTAGGAAGGTAAAAACGGTCGTCCAACTATTTCCGTATATTGCTGAATTACGTTTGCTGGAGTGGGACCTAAGATTACGTAAAAGTCCAAGACACCTCCTATTGTGCGATATGTGATTGCTGGCATTGGTTGCAAGATAATATCCATAGCATTGCTATTAAGAAGAAACACGCCATGCGAACTTCCCGAAGGTTCAACATTTAAGTAAAATGGATGTGTGCCATATAAATTCGTCTGCAAAATATATTGGGTAAATCCACTTAAAATTACAAATGTCATTATCATATCCTACATCCAATTGGGGAATACCATCATGATTCCACATAGTGAATTTTGTCCAATGAGTCGACAACAAAAAGGACGAACGATGTTCGCCCAATCCATAAATTTTATCAGAGGGTAATCGAGCACTAATTTGAATAAACTGATCGGCGAATATCATTGTTTGTAAATTCATAGTATCAAATCTGTAAATATTTACTTTAATAATTGTCTAAAACCATATAAATAAAATCATCATTAGTACATGATTGTATTGTCGGATTTGCGTGTAATCTGAAACCCTGCGCCAGTTGTATTTGTAATGCTAAATGCGTATGACAAGTTATTTGCAGCACCATCAACAATTGGCACGTCGGGATATGGTGATTCAAAGCGAGGAAGCAGTGGGTCCAAAATCTAAAACATAACCGACTAAGCAATTGAGATAATAGATAATAATTAGCAGGTACCTTAAAATGTAGACGATCTTCAGACTCATACTTGACAATTAATTTTAGGACTTCAATATCGTTTGGAAATGGACTTCTAAATTGCCTCCTTAGATAAGCCACAAGCCCAAAGCTTGTCAATGTAATATTCACATATTTGTATGAATTGTAGTTATCAGGATAAAAGCAGTATGGAACATTTAATCCGTTCAACTTCCTGTTGCGCTTCTTTCCTTTCTTTGGTACCCAACAACATCCTCGCGCTTCGCATTTCTCTTTATCAACATCTCCATTTGGATAGCAGTCAAACTTATTATTATCCTCCTTTGGACATTGGAGATAATCTGGTTTTGACGGCGGAGGAAGATCTTTAGCAACTGTTACATGATTATTCAGTGCATCATGGACTTTACCACTTGGCTCATAATGAAATGTCTCTTTGATAGCAAATATGTGTGGTAAATGACTATCATAATTATCATGGACCAAGCCAAAGCAGTGGATCAAGTATAACGCAGGCAGAATTACAAAAACAGCGATGAGGACAATTGCCAATAGAATAGTTGCTAAACTTGGACGGGGGCAATTTGTTGGTGCTTTATAATTTTGAGCAGAAAATTTAACATATTCTCTTGCTGGCTGCAAGTGAAAGAACAATTGTTCAACAAATGAATGCGTAAAACTTAACGACAATAATGTACTTACAGAATGCACAGGAGAAATATCGTTTAATGATGATTCCTTAGTAATTGGCACTTGATCAGCAGGACCTTCATTATAAAACGAATCAAATGATACAGTATCCAATTGTGGCAACTGCTTAATTCTTCTTGTTCTATAGGCTAGAACAAGTTGTCGAAGCCTCGTCATTTTGAGAGTGTTAGTAAACTGCTAACAACATTTACAAGTCTGTTCCTGTGCAACAATATTATCCGCTGCAACTGGAACTGTTTCATTTACATTCTTTGATAATAATAATCTGCGTCAATGAGCCGAGAATAATGATAAAGCACACTAATAGGGATCACTTCCAGTTAATGCACCCGGGATAAATTCGCGTATCATAGACTTTACTATTAAATGAGCTAGTTAAAATAACATTTAAACATTAAGCTCATATACCGCAATAATTAGGACAGCTGCGGCTAACTGGGGCTGCCCTGACAGCTGCAATCTCTAACTTATTAAGTTGATAAAATGGTTGCATATATTGGGAATCATTGCAAAGTTTTAAAGCATATGTTTAAAGCTTATCACATGTAAGTGATATAAGTGTTTATAATACTACATACAAAAAACATTCAAACCTGTTAAACTTATAACTTATAACTACATTTTGATATACTGATTACAATGATATAAAAGTCATGCCTTCACCAGATCTAGTTGCCGAGATTTAAATGTTTTAATACCGATTTTTTTATAACAGCAGCTATTTGCCTAAACTTACAAACTCACAAACTCATTGGACTTAGCTTGCAAATAGAAGACAATCTGCTCATTACACCGACATATCACTTAGTACATCTTGCTGCTGAGATATGCGTTGTTAAACATTTTGAATATATTGGGAGAAAAACAGCTTTTCTCCCAAACTTGGAAACCAATTGAGCTGACGCTTGATACGCAGATGGAAGACGCTTCGATAATTAGAATAACGTATCACGGTAGTTTATTTACAAAGCCACACTCCTTATGCAGCTAATTTGGTTGATAAAACATGAATTTTAAAAATTTTGACCTCCATTCACTAAAATCCAAAGCCCCAAAAAGTGGGTATTTACGCATATTTAACACTAATATCTAATACACTAACGTAAACTAATTATTCATTATGGATTTCATTTGTTAACTATCGATAGATGTAATAAAATTCTGAAAAGCTGATTTATCGGGAAAGTTGATACGCTTTCGATAGTACTTTGAAGCAGATTAATTCTTTGTAACTTCTCATTGTAAGTTTGCACCTTATGCAGGTAAGCATATAAAAATATTGTTCTATCAATATAAAGTAAAGACCAAGAATTTAAAGGCAAGCTTCGACTCATGTTTTAGCTAAAATTATACACGCATAATTTATTTTCTTGTAGATTTCTATTGTTTTTTTCTCAATTTCTGGTATTTATAATCAAAATATAGATTTTCATTCAAAATTTAGTTAATCAAATCTTGCACACAAGAAGAGAATCAAAAATCGGACGATTCTTGTAAATGTTATAAATTGATTTTTCACTTGATCACTGTGAGCCTCAGAAACTAGCGATCAGACTATAAACTATAGTGAACCAACTGAACACCATCGTCTAGAGATCTGTGATTTAAAACATTTAAAGGTTAGGAGTTCTGTGGTTAGGAGTATGAACTGCACGTGCAAGAATTTGTTTTTCTTTTAATATTACTACAGTTGTGTACAATTATTGTTGGTGACAGTGTATATACGCTTGTTATTTAGTTTACGTGAAGCGAATAATGGGTTTAACGAAGCAGTATCTACGTTATATGCCTGCAGGCAATTTTAATATAATTGCAAGTGCAAATTGTAATCCATCATTTGTTGTTTTGGAGCAACAAGAAGGTCGGTTTGTTGCTGTGGGTACATGTGAAAGCATTACCATCTGGGACCTACGACTTGGCGAAAAAGCACAAGTGATACCTGGAGAAAAAGCACCAGTTTCATATATCTGTGGCAGTCCAAATAAGAGAGTTATTGCTAGTGGATATACTGATGGTAATGTGCAGATATATGACTTAAAAACAGCTGAAATATGTTCAATATTTTCTGGTCATAGAGCTGAAGTAACCTGCTTATGTTATGATAGCTTTGGACACAAGTTAGCTTCGGGCTCAAAGGTATGAACATACTACATTTCTATAATGGACATTGATTAAATCCATATGTATTTCAGGATACTGATATCATTGTATGGGACACAGTTGCTGAGAGTGGAATATGTAGATTAAGTGGTCATAAAGGACCAATAACACAATTGGCCTTTATGACTAATCATCCTTATCTGATCAGTAGTAGTAAAGACATGCTTATAAAATTCTGGGATTTAGACACTCAACATTGCTTCAAAACTTTGATTGCTCATAGAAATGAAATATGGTCAATCTGTCTAGTTAAAGATGAACAATATTTGGTTACTGCTAGTAGTGATGCAGAACTTAGAGTATGGAAATTGAAAGACAAAAATAATACTGAGGATGATACTGTTGAAAGTCTAAAAAAACTACAAATATCCGAGGAAGGCGATGACGATTCTGGTGTAAGTTTAATAAAAGTTTTATTGATTTTTTATACTTTCTAACTTTGGTTTATTCTTGAAACTTTCATATATTTATTCATGTTCTTTTAGCATGACTTACAATGTTTCAAAGCTGGAGCATTATTGCGATCAGGACGAGGACGTGTATTATCAATGTGTGCTGATGTAACTGGTCAGATTGTGGCTTGTCACGGTACTGATATGCAGATAGAATTATTCTATTTTCTCTCAAATGACGAAGCTAAAAACAGACTAAAGAAACGCTTAAAGAAGGAACGCAAGAAGTATGAATACGATAAAACGCAGCAAACAATAATTGTAATGAATATTTTTTATCAGGAATAATGAACAATCTGCAGAATCCTCTGAGCAACCACCAATTGAAGAAGAACAAACTCTACGGGACGAAGTTAGACGCTTAACTCCAATCAAACTTAGCCAAAAACCAAAATCACTTCACTTGGTACTTGGAAACGGTGGCGAGCTACGTGTAGCGTGCGTTCTTGCAAATAATACCCTTGAATTGTACAGTATTCAAACAGCAGTGAAGGATGCAGAACCGCGTTGTTTACGCTCAATAGTCACACAAGGACATCATGGTGAAGTTCGTGCATTGTGCTTCAGCAGTGATAATCTGGCTATCGCTAGCGGCAGTAACGAATCTTTAAAAATGTGGAATCGTACGTCGCAGATGAGTCTTCGTACTGTTGACTCTGGCTATGTATTATGCACCCTCTTCGTTCCTGGAGATCGACATATAGTGGCTGGTTTGAAAGATGGACGACTTTTGATAGTGGACATAGCAGCTGGTGATATCTTGGAAGAAATTCCAGCACATCATACTGAATTGTGGTCGATGTGCATGATGCCTGATATGGTAAAGTATTCAATGATTATTAATTACTTAAGAAATATTTATTTACGAATTTTCAGCGAGGTGTTGTTACTGGCGGTGGAGACAAGACCGTCAAGTTTTGGCAATTTGAGTTGGTGGTGGATGAAAAATCTGAATGCAAGGCAAAAGTACTATCACTTCTACATACGCGGACCTTAAAACTTGAGGAGGGTGTATTGAGTGTTCGGCTCTCAGCAAATAAGAAATATGTTGCGGTCGCATTACTTGATAGCACAGTTAAAATATTCTTCGTCGACACGTTCAAGTTTTACTTATCTCTGTATGGTCACAAATTACCTGTTTTGTGCATGGATATGTCATCAGATTCAACCCTTATAGCGACTGGTTCGGCAGATCGTAATGTTAAAATATGGGGTATGGATTTTGGTGATTGCCATAAAAGTATATTTGCACATGATGATTCTGTGACGGGATTGCAATTTGTACCACGTACTCATTACTTTTTCACGTGTGGTAAAGATGGTAAAATAAAGCAATGGGATGCTGATACTTTTAACAAAATCATAACTCTACAGGTGTGTTATTAACAACAAATGCGCAAATTATATTAACTAACTTATTAATTTTAGGGTCATGTTGGGGAAGTTTGGAACTTGGCTGTAAGTCCAAATGGACAATACGTTATTTCATGTGGAGCCGATCGTGTTTTACGACTGTATGAAAAAACTGAAGAACCACTTGTTTTGCAAGATGAAGAAGAGGAAGAGCGGGAGATTCAAGATGGTTTAGCTACTGGCGAGCAAACGGTCGTGCCTGGTCAACCTGGCAAAATTCTACCTTCAAAGAAAACAATTGGCAGTGAAAAATCTGTAAGTTAATGAGATGAAATTTATATTCCTTTTTAAATCCTGCTTGTTCTTAGGCGGAAAGTATTCTGGAATGCTTAGAAGTTTGTGAACAATTCAAAGAACAATTGGCAGAACATGCTGCACTACAAGCAGCAAGTACACAAAACATTCCATTGCCCACACCCCCACTAATTATGCAAGCTTTTAACGCTAGTACAATTGATGATTTTCTATTGGAGACATTAAAACGAATACGCTACAGGTAAGAACTTAACATAAATCTTTTACTTAAATACATAATCATTTGTTTTACAGTGATTTAGAGGAAGCGTTACTTATTTTGCCATTTTCTTCAGTCTGCGAACTCATACAATATTTACCAAGCCTGCTGGAACGCACAGATTATTTGGAACTTATCGTTAAAGTGGTAATGTTTTTATTGAAAGTCCACCACGGTCCAATCGTTGCGAACCATGCACTCTACGATACTTTGAAGAATATTCGTAAACTAGCTGTGCAGAAAACGGAAGAGTTCAAAGACATGGTTGGATATAATTATTATGGAATGCAATTCATCCAAAGAGAAATTGAACTTTCAGAGGGTGTTAAATTGTTTAGGGACGCTACAATAGAAAGAAAACGTTCTGAAAAGAAAAGGAAACAGCGTGAACGTATTAAACGTTCAATAATGATGGTTTCCTAATTTGTTGAATAAATAACATAAGTTGAAATAAGAAATATTTTATCTTTTTCTTGTCTGACATTATTTACTTTATCAGTGATAATAAAAAATATCTTGATAGCTGTGTACTTATCAACTAATAGTGGACTTAAACATCTCCATTATCAATTAATATTTATGCAACTTATTCTACGGGAGATCGCCACGATCACATTCCATGGCGAAAGAATGAACAACAAATATAATATTCTGTATTGTCATTCATTTTAAGCTTTTGGTGGTGGCCTGTAAACACCCACAACAACTGCGTGGTCACGTTCATAGGGTTCCAGTGTTATCTGTTCTTGTGGTTTCAATTTGTCAGCTTGAAGTTTTTTAACTTCAGCGGCGAACACAGCCTCGGGTGACGCTGTGGAGTCAATGCATGATGCTTTAATTGATATTACAAAGTGTCCTCCATTCTTCAGGAAATACTGTGAATTCAATGCAACAATACGCGCCTGATCAGGCTGTGCAACATCTGCAAACACAGTATCTACCATGCCAATGAGCATTCTGTACTTGTGGGGATGTCTAGCATCTTCAATGATTGGAATAATGTTTGTGCGCTTCTTAGCAACATTGATCAGATCACGACCTGAGCGATTTGAAAATTCAACAGCATATACAAGACCTTCAGGTCCCACAACATCTGATACATGTGATACTGTAGTGCCTGATGCAGCACCCAAGTATAGAACTTTGCTTCCTGGTGGCATGTGAATCTTGTCAACACCACCCAAAACAGCAGCAGCCAGCTTGCTTCTGAAGGGATTCCAGACTCTGTATTCAATTTTGTTGCCAGCGTCTTCAACAGATATACGCTTTTCACCGTAGACTTCTGATCCAGGTACTAAGTTTAGTGTAACTAGAGCATCCTCCTTTCCTCTTGCAATGAAGATGCCTTCATGCCTATGTGGTTCAATGACAACATTTTTGCCTCCCTTGAATCCTCCACGGCCGCCACCACCTCCACGACCACGACCGCCTCCTCCTCGTGGGCCACCTCGTCCACGACCTCCGCCGCGTCCACCAAAGCCACCACGTCCACGATCACCGCCACCTCCACGGCCTCCGCCGCGTCCGCCGAAGCCACCGCGACCTCCACCACTGTCGCGACCTCGTCCACCAAAGCCACCACGGCCTCCCGGAGAAAATCCTTTAAAAGATAAACATGTTTAATATCGGCGTGGACCACGTTGTTTTTATAGGTTAGGAATCGCGCGAACAC